>JAVIAB010000117.1:18204402-18326902 GCA_032433765.1 Megaustenia siamemsis
ATTTGAATCTATGCACTTGTTTCATGATTTTTTCCATTTAGTTTTAGTCTACATTCTTGTGTGTTTGTTTTCTTTGATATTATCAAAGTTTTGGCCTTTTTGATGCTTAGGGTCTGGCCTTTTTTTTCACTTTCTGTCACAATTTCAAATAATAGATTGTGTATATCTTGCTGGTTTTCTCTTATCAATACTATGTCACAACACTTCACAATAACGTGATACTGATAGGGTGCGCGTGGCCGTGCGGCTAAAACCACTGTTCTGCTGGCTGAAAAGCTGACGTACGGTGTTCGAAGCCCGCGGTAGACAGAAAGGATTTTTTCTAACGGGGGTGAAATAAAAATCCTGAGTCTCACACGTCGTGGCGACTGCTTGACCAAGCGGCCTTTATCCTTCGGGTTCTATCGTTGCCCCCGACATACACCAGCAATGGTACTATGTGTCGTAAAGATAGTTAGTTTAGATAGGCTCATTTTGGAGCATTGTAAAAAAAAGTGGGTCTTTAGGGGATTATTCCAAAACTGGGGTTCTGATGGGGAGGAGGGAGCGGACGTAAAGGACTGGAAAATAAAGTTTGCTTGTGCTGAACAGGCAAGGTAGAGTCGGAGTTTTACTCACCCCTATTAAAAAAAAAGACTTCCGGTCAATATGGCGGATAGGTGGCAGGAACCGTCGAGAATCTTGCTTAAAAGCGTTCCTAGTTGTAGTTTCCTCATTTTCCAAGTTCATTTTGTTGCCGGAGCTACTGGGTTTAGTTCCCTGTGCACACCGTGAGCTGTTTTTCTGTTTTCATCCGAATCGTATTTCGTTATTCCGATTGTTTACGATGAATGATGATATCGTTTTGACAAAGGACAGTTTGGCTCCGTTCACTTTCGTTGGCGCTTCGCCAACTGTCGTTTGGCGTGTGCTGTAGCTGCTATGATGGCAAATGCAGCTGCCTTTCTTTGTTTGGATCCTTCAATGAGATGAGATGTTAATTCGAATATTTCACTGGCACGGGCTGTTAAGCAATTGTGGATTTTAATTTGTTTACAGTGATACCGGGGCCTTCGACTAACTACAACTACAATTACTCATCATCATCGTGTGCCATCTCCACAACGAAGGTTGGCTACCATGGATCGCCATTCTACTCTGTTTCTTGCTTTGATGGTGCAGGCTGTCATAGATTGACTTGACCATCTTTTGATGTTACTCGTCCATGTTAGTCTTGGTCTGCCTCTGCCTATTTTACCTTGTATTTTTCCTTCCAATATTACTTTTAGTAGGCTGTTGTGTCTTTTAACATACCCCAAAAATTTCATGTGTCTTGTCTTAATTGTATTTAGTAGTTCTCTTTTTATTTTCAGTTGTTTTAAAACTTTATCATTTGTTATCTTTTGTTTCCATCCAATTCTACCTATTCTTCTATAAATCCACATTTCAAAGGCTTCAATTTTCTGTTCTATTTTCTTGTCTAATGTCCATGTTTCTGCACGATACAGGAATATTGAGAAGATGTAACATTTTGCCATTCTTAGTTTTAGCCTACAATTACTAGAAAAAAAAACTATGACCTTACTAAGATTCGAAAATACGCTCTCCTAGAATAATGGTGAAACAATGAGAAGTGGCGCCGGATATAGTGTGGAGGTGCAGGGGCAGTAAGCCAGCAAGGCTGGTGATGATGCACAGGATTTATCTTTAACGGTTGTCTTCACCTTAACGATAACGCACGCTCTTACACGGTCGCTGTAGCTACTGGTTCCACTTTTAGATTGGCATTTCAAATCTTACAAGCATCCCTCCCCCCTTTACAGTTCTGATTTTGCTGCAGCTGATTATCATGTGACTGGCTTGCTGTGAGTGTCTTTCAGAGATCGAAGATCTTGAGAGCGTGAGAGAGAGTGTGAGAGAGAGTGTGAGAGAGAGTGTGAGAGAGAGTGTGAAAGAGAGTGAGAGTGAGTGAGAGCGTGTGAGAGTGAGAGAGAACGTGAGAGAACGTGAGAGAACGTGAGAGAGAGTGTGAGAGAGAGTGTGAGAATGAGTGAGAGCATGTGAGAGTGAGCGTGAGCGAGAGTGTGAGAGAGAATGTTAGAGTGAGAGAGAGCGTGTGAAAGTGAGAGTGTGAGAGAAAGTGTGAGAGAGAGTGTGAGAGTGAGAGAGAGTGAGAGTGACAGAGAGAGCGTGAGAGAGATAGAGAGTTAAAGAGAGTGTGAGAGGAAGAGAGAGAGCGTGAGAGACAGTGTGAGAGAGTATGAGAGTGAGAGAGAGTGCGAGAGAGAGTGTGTGCGAGTGAGAGAGATTGTGTGAGAGTAAGAGAGAGCTTGAGAGAGTGTGTGAGATCGTGAGTGAGAGTGAGAATGAGAAAGAGTGAGAGTGGGATAGAGAGCGTGAGAGAAAGTGTGAGATCGTGAGAGAGAGTGAGAGAGAGAGAGAGCGTGAGAGAGAGTGAGAGAAAGAGTGAGATTGAGAGAGAGTGTTTGAGAGAGTGAGAGATTGAGAGAGAGAGAGTGAGAGTGAGAGAGAGCGTGAGAGAAAGTGAGATTACGTGAGGGATCTGGCTGCGATAACGAGGTATTTATATAGAATAATAGCATGCTACATGGCCTATCTTACAACATTCCTTCCTTCCTGTCGTTCATCCCATGCCTGCTATATAAATTGATGTGCTCATCATCATTCGCCCTAAGAAGAACGTTATGTGGTTGTAGACTTCTTGTGTTGCAGTTTGCAGTAGAACTGTGATATTTGCGTTTTTCGACCCAACACATCCGACTTCAGAATATTATTTTTGAGTACCGGGTTGTTTTTCCTCTTCGATCTCTATTCGCTTGTACTGACTTGGCAGGTTAGTCTATTTCAGGAGACACTGCGTATAGGTGGAGTATGGTATGGATGGTTCTGGCTAATCGATTCTGGCAGAAGCCATCAGCTGTGGGTCGCTGACAGCTTCCAGCTATGTTGGTGTGTGGCGCCTTCTGTTAGTTTTGTTACGATCGTCTAAGTTAGAGGGCAATTGGGAAAACGTATAGTTCAAAACAAAGAGAGAGAGAGAGAGAGATAGATAGCGAGATAGAGTAGAGTGTGTGAGAAAGAGTCAGAAAGAGTGATAGCGAGAGACAGTAGACTGAGAGAGAAAGTGAGAAAGAATGATAGTAAGTGAGATTAGAGTGAAAGAGAAAGTGAGAAAGAGTGGTAGTAAGTGAGAGCAGAGTGAGAGAAAAAGTGAGAAAGAGTGAAGGTAAGAGAGAGTAGAGTGAGAGAGAAAGTGACAAAGAGTGATAGCGAGAGAGTAGAGTGAGAGAGAAAGTGAGAAAGAGTGACAGTAAGTGAGAATAGAGTGAGAGAGAATGTGAGACAGAGTGATAGCGAGAGAAAGTGAGAAAGAGTGATAGTAAGTGAGAGCAGAGTGAGAGAGAAAAGTGTGATAGCGAGAGAGAGTAGAGTAAGAGATAAAATGAGAAAGAGTGATAGCGAGAGAGTGTAGAGTGAGAGAGAAAGTGAGAAAGAGTGATAGTGAGAAAGAGTAGAGTGAGAGAGAAAGTGAGAAAGAGTGATAGTAAGAGAGAGAGAGTAGAGTGAGAGAGAAAGTGAGAAAGAGTGATAGTGAAAAAGAGTGATAGTGAGAGAGAGTAGAATGAGAGAGAAAGTGAGAAAGAGTGGAGGTAAGAGAGAGTAGAGTGAGAGAGAATGTGAGAAAGAGTGATAGTAAGTGAGAATAGAGTGAGAGACAAAGTGAAAATGAGTGATAGCGAGAGAGAGAGTGAGAGAGAGAGTGAGAGAGAAAGTGAGAAAGAGTGATAGTAAGAGAGAGTAGGGTGAGAGGGAGAGAGTAGAGGAAGAGAGAAAGTGAGAAAGAGTGATAGTGAGAGAGTAGGGTGAGAGGAAGAGAGTAGAGCGAGAGAGAACGTGAGAAAGTATGATAGCGAGAGAGAGTAGAGTGAGAGAGAAAGTGAGAAAGAGTGATAGCGAGAGAGAGTAGAGTGAGAGAGAATGTCAGTAAGTTTGATAGAGAGAGAGAGAGAGTAGATTGAGAGAGAAAGTGAGAAAGAGTGATAGCGAGAGAGAGTAGAGTGTGTGAGAAAGAGTCAGAAAGAGTGATAGCGAGAGACAGTAGACTGACAGAGAAAGTGAGAAAGAATGATAGTAAGTGAGATTAGAGTGAAAGAGAAAGTGAGAAAGAGTGGTATTAAGTGAGAGCAGAGTGAGAGAGAAAGTGAGAAAGAGTGAAGGTAAGAGAGAGTAGAGTGAGAGAGAAAGTGAGAAAGAGTGATAGCGAGAGAGAGTAGAGTGAGAGATAAAGAGTGAATAGGAGAGAGAGTAGGGGGAGAGTAGAGCGAGAGAGAAAGTGAGAAAGAGTGATAGCGAGGAGAGAGTAGAGTGAGAGAGAAAGTGAGAAAGAGTGACAGTAAGTGAGAATAGAGTGAGAGAGACTGTGAGACAGAGTGATAGTAAGTGAGAGTAGAGTGAGAGAGAAAGTGTGATAGCGAGAGAGAGTAGAGTAAGAGATAAATGAGAAAGAGTGATAGCGAGAGAGTGTAGAGTGAGAGAGAAAGTGAGAAAGAGTGATAGCGAGAGAGAGTAGAGTGAGAGAGAAAGTGAGAAAGAGTGATAGCAAGAGAGAGTAGGGAGAGAGACAGCGAGTAGAGGGAGAGAGTAGAGTGAGAGAGAAAGTGAGAAAGAGTGATAGTGAGAGAGTAGGGTGAGAGAGAGAGAGAGTAGAGCGAGAGAGAACGTGAGAAAGAGTGATAGCGAGAGAGAGTAGAGCGAGAGAGAAAGTGAGAAAGAGTGATAGCGAGAGAGAGTAGAGTGAGAGAGAACGTGAGAAAGAGTGATAGCGAGAGAAAGTAGAGTGAGAGAGAAAGTAGAAAGAGTGATAGCGAGAGAGAGTAGAGTGAGAGAGAACGTGAGAAAGAGTGATAGCGAGAGAAAGTAGAGTGAGAAAGAAAGTGAGAAAGAGTGATAGCGAGAGAGAGTAGAGCGAGAGAGAAAGTGAGAAAGAGTGATAGTGAGAGAGTAGGGTGAGAGGGAGAGAGTAGAGGGAGAGAGTAGAGTGAGAGAGAAAGTGATAAAGAGTGATAGTGAGAGAGTAGGGTGAGAGAGAGAGAGTAGAGCGAGAGAGAACGTGAGAAAGAGTGATAGCGAGAGAGAGTAGAGCGAGAGAGAAAGTGAGAAAGAGTGATAGCGAGAGAGAGTAGAGTGAGAGAGAACGTGAGAAAGAGTGATAGCGAGAGAAAGTAGAGTGAGAGAGAAAGTAGAAAGAGTGATAGCGAGAGAGAGTAGAGTGAGAGAGAACGTGAGAAAGAGTGATAGCGAGAGAAAGTAGAGTGAGAAAGAAAGTGAGAAAGAGTGATAGCGAGAGAGAGTAGAGCGAGAGAGAAAGTGAGAAAGAGTGATAGTGAGAGAGTAGGGTGAGAGGGAGAGAGTAGAGGGAGAGAGTAGAGTGAGAGAGAAAGTGAGAAAGAGTGATAGTGAGAGAGTAGGGTGAGAGGGAGAGAGTAGAGCGAGAGAGAACGTGAGAAAGAGTGATAGCGAGAGAGAGTAGAGCGAGAGAGAAAGTGAGAAAGAGTGATAGTGAGAGAGTAGGGTGAGAGAGAGAGAGTAGAGCGAGAGAGAACGTGAGAAAGAGTGATAGCGAGAGAGAGTAGAGTGAGAGAGAAAGTGAGGAAGAGTGATAGCGAGAGAGATTAGAGTGAGAGAGAATGTCAGAAAGTTTGATAGCGAGAGAGAGTAGAGTGAGAGAGAAAGTGAGAAAGAGTGATAGCGAGAGAGAGTAGAGTGAGAGAGAAAGTGAGAAAGAGTGATAGCGCGAGAGAGTAGAGTGAGAGAGAAAGTGAGAAAGAGTGATAGCGAGAGAGAGTAGAGTGAGAGAGAAAGTGAGGAAGAGTGATAGCGAGAGAGATTAGAGTGAGAGAGAAAGTGAGAAAGAGTGATAGTAAGAGAGAGTAGGGTGAGAGGGAGAGAGTAGAGCGAGAGAGAAAGTGTGAAAGAGTGATAGTGAGAGAGTAGGGTGAGAGGGAGAGAGTAGAGTGAGAGAGAAAGTGAGAAAGTTTGATAGCGGGAGAGAGTAGAGTGAGAGAGAAAGTGAGAAAGAGTGATAGCGAGAGAGAGTAGAGTGAGAGAGAACGTGAGAAAGAGTGATAGCGAGAGAGAGTAGAGTGAGAGAGAAAGTGAGAAAGAGTGATAGCGAGAGAGAGTAGAGTGAGAGAGAAAGTGAGGAATAGTGATAGCGAGAGAGATTAGAGTGAGAGAGAAAGTGAGAAAGAGTGATAGCGAGAGAGAGTAGAGTGAGAGAGAAAGTGAGGAAGAGTGATAGCGAGAGAGATTAGAGTGAGAGAGAAAGTGAGAAAGAGTGATAGAAAGAGAGAGTAGGGTGAGAGGGAGAGAGTAGAGCGAGAGAGAAAGTGAGAAAGAGTGATAGTGAGAGAGTAGGGTGAGAGGGAGAGAGTAGAGTGAGAGAGAAAGTGAGAAAGTTTGATAGCGGGAGAGAGTAGAGTGAGAGAGAAAGTGAGAAAGAGTGATAGCGAGAGAGAGTAGAGTGAGAGAGAAAGTGAGAAAAAGTGATAGCGAGAGAGAGTAGAGTGAGAGAGAAAGTGAGAAAGAGTGATAGCGAGAGAGAGTAGAGTGAGAGAGAAAGTGAGGAAGAGTGATAGCGAGAGAGATTAGAGTGAGATAGAAAGTGAGAAAGAGTGATAGTAAGAGAGAGTAGGGTGAGAGGGAGAGAGTAGAGTGAGAGAGAACGTGAGAAAGTTTGATAGCGGGAGAGAGTAGAGTGAGAGAGAAAGTGAGAAAGAGTGATAGCGAGAGAGAGTAGAGTGAGAGAGAACGTGAGAAAGAGTGATAGCGAGAGAGAGTAGAGCGAGAGAGAAAGTGAGAAAGAGTGATAGCGAGAGAGAGTAGAGTGAGAGAGAAAGTGAGAAAGAGTGATAGTGAGAAAGAGTAGAGTGAGAGAGAAAGTGAGAAAGAGTGATAGTAAGAGAGAGAGAGTAGAGTGAGAGAGAAAGTGAGAAAGAGTGATAGTGAAAAAGAGTGATAGTGAGAGAGAGTAGAATGAGAGAGAAAGTGAGAAAGAGTGGAGGTAAGAGAGAGTAGAGTGAGAGAGAATGTGAGAAAGAGTGATAGTAAGTGAGAATAGAGTGAGAGACAAAGTGAAAATGAGTGATAGCGAGAGAGAGAGTGAGAGAGAGAGTGAGAGAGAAAGTGAGAAAGAGTGATAGTAAGAGAGAGTAGGGTGAGAGGGAGAGAGTAGAGGAAGAGAGAAAGTGAGAAAGAGTGATAGTGAGAGAGTAGGGTGAGAGGAAGAGAGTAGAGCGAGAGAGAACGTGAGAAAGTATGATAGCGAGAGAGAGTAGAGTGAGAGAGAAAGTGAGAAAGAGTGATAGCGAGAGAGAGTAGAGTGAGAGAGAATGTCAGTAAGTTTGATAGAGAGAGAGAGAGTAGATTGAGAGAGAAAGTGAGAAAGAGTGATAGCGAGAGAGAGTAGAGTGTGTGAGAAAGAGTCAGAAAGAGTGATAGCGAGAGACAGTAGACTGACAGAGAAAGTGAGAAAGAATGATAGTAAGTGAGATTAGAGTGAAAGAGAAAGTGAGAAAGAGTGGTATTAAGTGAGAGCAGAGTGAGAGAGAAAGTGAGAAAGAGTGAAGGTAAGAGAGAGTAGAGTGAGAGAGAAAGTGAGAAAGAGTGATAGCGAGAGAGAGTAGAGTGAGAGATAAAGAGTGAATAGGAGAGAGAGTAGGGGGAGAGTAGAGCGAGAGAGAAAGTAAGAAAGAGTGATATCGAGGGAGAGTAGAGTGAGAGAGAAAGTGAGAAAGAGTGACAGTAAGTGAGAATAGAGTGAGAGAGACTGTGAGACAGAGTGATAGTAAGTGAGAGTAGAGTGAGAGAGAAAGTGTGATAGCGAGAGAGAGTAGAGTAAGAGATAAAATGAGAAAGAGTGATAGCGAGAGAGTGTAGAGTGAGAGAGAAAGTGAGAAAGAGTGATAGCGAGAGAGAGTAGAGTGAGAGAGAAAGTGAGAAAGAGTGATAGCGAGAGAAAGTAGAGTGAGAGAGAAAGTAGAAAGAGTGATAGCGAGAGAGAGTAGAGTGAGAGAGAACGTGAGAAAGAGTGATAGCGAGAGAAAGTAGAGTGAGAAAGAAAGTGAGAAAGAGTGATAGCGAGAGAGAGTAGAGCGAGAGAGAAAGTGAGAAAGAGTGATAGTGAGAGAGTAGGGTGAGAGGGAGAGAGTAGAGGGAGAGAGTAGAGTGAGAGAGAAAGTGATAAAGAGTGATAGTGAGAGAGTAGGGTGAGAGAGAGAGAGTAGAGCGAGAGAGAACGTGAGAAAGAGTGATAGCGAGAGAGAGTAGAGCGAGAGAGAAAGTGAGAAAGAGTGATAGCGAGAGAGAGTAGAGTGAGAGAGAACGTGAGAAAGAGTGATAGCGAGAGAAAGTAGAGTGAGAGAGAAAGTAGAAAGAGTGATAGCGAGAGAGAGTAGAGTGAGAGAGAACGTGAGAAAGAGTGATAGCGAGAGAAAGTAGAGTGAGAAAGAAAGTGAGAAAGAGTGATAGCGAGAGAGAGTAGAGCGAGAGAGAAAGTGAGAAAGAGTGATAGTGAGAGAGTAGGGTGAGAGGGAGAGAGTAGAGGGAGAGAGTAGAGTGAGAGAGAAAGTGATAAAGAGTGATAGTGAGAGAGTAGGGTGAGAGAGAGAGAGAGTAGAGCGAGAGAGAACGTGAGAAAGAGTGATAGCGAGAGAGAGTAGAGCGAGAGAGAAAGTGAGAAAGAGTGATAGCGAGAGAGAGTAGAGTGAGAGAGAACGTGAGAAAGAGTGATAGCGAGAGAAAGTAGAGTGAGAGAGAAAGTAGAAAGAGTGATAGCGAGAGAGAGTAGAGTGAGAGAGAACGTGAGAAAGAGTGATAGCGAGAGAAAGTAGAGTGAGAAAGAAAGTGAGAAAGAGTGATAGCGAGAGAGAGTAGAGCGAGAGAGAAAGTGAGAAAGAGTGATAGTGAGAGAGTAGGGTGAGAGGGAGAGAGTAGAGGGAGAGAGTAGAGTGAGAGAGAAAGTGAGAAAGAGTGATAGTGAGAGAGTAGGGTGAGAGGGAGAGAGTAGAGCGAGAGAGAACGTGAGAAAGAGTGATAGCGAGAGAGAGTAGAGCGAGAGAGAAAGTGAGAAAGAGTGATAGTGAGAGAGTAGGGTGAGAGAGAGAGAGTAGAGCGAGAGAGAACGTGAGAAAGTTTTATAGCGAGAGAGAGTAGAGTGAGAGAGAAAGTGAGAAAGAGTGATAGTGAGAGAGTAGGGTGAGAGAGAGAGAGAGTAGAGCGAGAGAGAACGTGAGAAAGTTTTATAGCGAGAGAGAGTAGAGTGAGAGAGAAAGTGAGAAAGAGTGATAGCGAGAGAGAGTAGAGTGAGAGAGAAAGTGAGAAAGAGTGATAGCGAGAGAGAGTAGAGTGAGAGAGAAAGTGAGAAAGAGTGATAGCGAGAGAGAGTAGAGTGAGAGAGAAAGTGAGGAAGAGTGATAGCGAGAGAGATTAGAGTGAGAGAGAATGTCAGAAAGTTTGATAGCGAGAGAGAGTAGAGTGAGAGAGAAAGTGAGAAAGAGTGATAGCGAGAGAGAGTAGAGTGAGAGAGAAAGTGAGAAAGAGTGATAGCGCGAGAGAGTAGAGTGAGAGAGAAAGTGAGAAAGAGTGATAGCGAGAGAGAGTAGAGTGAGAGAGAAAGTGAGGAAGAGTGATAGCGAGAGAGATTAGAGTGAGAGAGAAAGTGAGAAAGAGTGATAGTAAGAGAGAGTAGGGTGAGAGGGAGAGAGTAGAGCGAGAGAGAATGTGTGAAAGAGTGATAGTGAGAGAGTAGGGTGAGAGGGAGAGAGTAGAGTGAGAGAGAAAGTGAGAAAGTTTGATAGCGGGAGAGAGTAGAGTGAGAGAGAAAGTGAGAAAGAGTGATAGCGAGAGAGAGTAGAGTGAGAGAGAACGTGAGAAAGAGTGATAGCGAGAGAGAGTAGAGTGAGAGAGAAAGTGAGAAAGAGTGATAGCGAGAGAGAGTAGAGTGAGAGAGAAAGTGAGGAATAGTGATAGCGAGAGAGATTAGAGTGAGAGAGAAAGTGAGAAAGAGTGATAGCGAGAGAGAGTAGAGTGAGAGAGAAAGTGAGGAAGAGTGATAGCGAGAGAGATTAGAGTGAGAGAGAAAGTGAGAAAGAGTGATAGAAAGAGAGAGTAGGGTGAGAGGGAGAGAGTAGAGCGAGAGAGAAAGTGAGAAAGAGTGATAGTGAGAGAGTAGGGTGAGAGGGAGAGAGTAGAGTGAGAGAGAAAGTGAGAAAGTTTGATAGCGGGAGAGAGTAGAGTGAGAGAGAAAGTGAGAAAGAGTGATAGCGAGAGAGAGTAGAGTGAGAGAGAAAGTGAGAAAAAGTGATAGCGAGAGAGAGTAGAGTGAGAGAGAAAGTGAGAAAGAGTGATAGCGAGAGAGAGTAGAGTGAGAGAGAAAGTGAGGAAGAGTGATAGCGAGAGAGATTAGAGTGAGATAGAAAGTGAGAAAGAGTGATAGTAAGAGAGAGTAGGGTGAGAGGGAGAGAGTAGAGTGAGAGAGAACGTGAGAAAGTTTGATAGCGGGAGAGAGTAGAGTGAGAGAGAAAGTGAGAAAGAGTGATAGCGAGAGAGAGTAGAGTGAGAGAGAACGTGAGAAAGAGTGATAGCGAGAGAGAGTAGAGCGAGAGAGAAAGTGAGAAAGAGTGATAGCGAGAGAGAGTAGAGTGAGAGAGAACGCGAGAAAGAGTGATAGCGAGAGAGAGAGAGTAGAGTGAGAGAGAACGTGAGAAAGAGTGATAGCGAGAGAGAGTAGAGTGAGAGAGAACGTGAGAAAGAGTGATAGCGAGAGAGAGTAGAGTGAGAGAGAACATGAGAAAGAGTGATAGCGAGAGAGAGTAGAGTGAGAGAGAAAGTGAGAAAGAGTGATTGTGAGAGAGAGTAGAGTGAGAGAGAACGTGAGAAAGAGTGATAGCGAGAGAGAGAGAGTAGAGTGAGAGAGAACGTGAGAAAGAGTGATAGCGAGAGAGAGTAGAGCGAGAGAGAAAGTGAGAAAGAGTGATAGTGAGAGAGAGTAGAGTGAGAGAGAAAGTGAGAAAGAGTGAGAGCGAGAAAGTAGAATGAAAGAGCGAGAGCGTGAGAGAGAGAGAGAGAGAGAGTGAAAGAGAGGACTGGCTCTGGAAAATTCTACATGACAGAAAAACATAGGTCGAACAGAGAAACTAAGCCTGTTTGTAGATTGTGAAACTTGTGACTGGAGATTGGGAGTGCCAGACCAGAACGATTTTCTGGACGAGTGAATGGGTTGCTCCACCGAACTGGCGCAGTTAGTTCCGGCATGTTAATGAACATTTGAGGATATCAAGCCACACGTCCATAGTGTGGTAAGGATGATCCTAACATAGAATAATAGGTAGCATTACTGGATGATCCTAACATAGAATAATAGGTAGCATTACTGGATGATCCTAACATAGAATAATACGTAGCATTACTGGATGATCCTAACTTAGAATAATAGGTAGCATTACTGGATGATTCTAACATAGAATAATAGGTAGCATTACTGGATGATCCTAACATAGAATAATAGGTAGCATTACTGGATGATCCTAACATAGAATAATAGGTAGCATTACTGGATGATCCTAACATAGAATAATAGTTAGCATTACTGGATGATCTTAACTAGAATAATAAGTAGCATTACTGGATGATCCTAACATAGAATAATAGGTAGCATTACTGGATGATCTTAATTAGAATAATAGGTAGCATTACTGGATGATCTTAATTAGAATAATAGGTAGCATTACTGGATGATCCTAACATAGAATAATAGGTAGCATTACTGGATGATCCTAACATAGAATAATAGGTAGCATTACTGGATGATCCTAACATAGAATAATAGGTAGCATTACTGGATGATCTTAACTAGAATAATAGGTAGCATTACTGGATGATCCTAACATAGAATAATAGGTAGCATTACTGGATGATCTTAACTAGAATAATAGGTAGCATTACTGGATGATCCTAACATAGAATAATAGGTAGCATGACTGGATGATCCTAACATAGAATAATAGGTAGCATTACTGGATGATCTTAACTAGAATAATAGGTAGCATTACTGGATGATCCTAACATAGAATAATAGGTAGCATTACTGGATGATCCTAACATAGAATAATACGTAGCATTACTGGATGATCTTAACTAGAATAATAGGTAGCATTACTGGATGATCCTAACATAGAATACTAGGTAGCATTACTGGATGACCCTAACATAGAATAATAGGTAGCATTACTGGATGATCCTAACATAGAATAATAGGTGGCATGACTGGATGATCCTAACATAGAATAATAGGTAGCATTACTGGATGATCTTAACTAGAATAATAGGTAGCATTACTGGATGATCCTAACATAGAATAATAGGTAGCATTACTGGATGATCCTAACATAGAATAATAGGTAGCATGACTGGATGATCCTAACATAGAATAATAGGTAGCATTACTAGATGATCTTAACTAGAATAATAGGTAGCATTACTGGATGATCTTAACTAGAATAATAGGTAGCATTACTGGATGATCCTAACATAGAATAATAGGTAGCATTACTGGATGATCTTAACTAGAATAATAGGTAGCATTACTGGATGATCTTAACTAGAATAATAGGTAGCATTACTGGATGATCCTAACTAGAATAATAGGTAGCATTACTGGATGATCTTAACTAGAATAATAGGTAGCATTACTGGATGATCTTAACTAGAATAATAGGTAGCATTACTGGATGATCTTAACTAGAATAATAGGTAGCATTACTGGATGATCCTAACATAGAATAATAGGTAGCATTACTGGATGATCTTAACTAGAATAATAGGTAGCATTACTGGATGATCATAACATAGAATAATAGGTAGCATTACTGGATGATCTTAACTAGAATAATAGGTAGCATTACTGGATGATCCTAACATAGAATAATAGGTAGCATTACTGGATTATCTTAACTAGAATAATAGGTAGCATTACTGGATGATCCTAACATAGAATAATAGGTAGCATTACTGGATGATCCTAACATAGAATAATACGTAGCATTACTGGATGATCTTAACTAGAATAATAGGTAGCATTACTGGATGATCCTAACATAGAATACTAGGTAGCATTACTGGATGACCCTAACATAGAATAATAGGTAGCATTACTGGATGATCCTAACATAGAATAATAGGTGGCATGACTGGATGATCCTAACATAGAATAATAGGTAGCATTACTGGATGATCTTAACTAGAATAATAGGTAGCATTACTGGATGATCCTAACATAGAATAATAGGTAGCATTACTGGATGATCCTAACATAGAATAATAGGTAGCATTACTGGATGATCCTAACATAGAATAATAGGTAGCATGACTGGATGATCCTAACATAGAATAATAGGTAGCATTACAAGATGATCTTAACTAGAATAATAGGTAGCATTACTGGATGATCTTAACTAGAATAATAGGTTGCTACCTATTATTCTAGTTAAGATCATCCAGTAATGCTACCTATTATTCTAGTTAAGAATAATAACTTTCTTGCTATCACTCTTCCTCACTTTCTCTCTCACTCTACTCTCTCTCGCTATCACTCTTTCTCACTTTCTCTCTCACTCTACTCTCTCTCGCTATCACTCTTTCTCACTTTCTTCATTACTGGATGATCTTAACTAGAATAATAGGTAGCATTACTGGATGATCTTAACTAGAATAATAGGTAGCATTACTGGATGATCCTAACATAGAATAATAGGTAGCATTACTGGATGATCTTAACTAGAATAATAGGTAGCATTACTGGATGATCCTAACATAGAATAATAAACAGCTATTGCTGTCGTCAAGTGCTGTTTAGGACAGCTTTTGTTTCGTCCTAGCCAGTCGGGAGGAAACAAACATTTATTAAGACAATCAGAAATCAGACTTCAGTTATCCTGACTACTTTCTCCATTAAAGACCCATCCATAATATTAACGAAAGATAATGAACTTGCTGGAATCCCAGCACTATCCATCTTAGATGATATTAAGGGAGGATAATGGGCATGTCACCACTATTGTCCAACAAGGAAATAACTCTAGAGGTAAAACGAGCATTCTACAATACAATCTTCATTCCAACGTTGTGCTACCAATGCCAGACCTGGACCCTAGATGCAAGAACAATTTTAAAAAAAATAACCTATACAGAGATGAAATGTGTTAGACGAATGGCAGGAAACAGTCTCAGAGATAAGATCAGAAATGAAGAACTGAGAAAAATGCTAGGAATAGCCCCCGCCATAGTATATATGGGAGCTCTTATAAAGCATCAGAAAGAAGCAATCAACATTTTTCGGGCACATCACGAGAAGAGGAATGTTGGAATACTTGGTTACAACTGGCAAAATAAAAGGAAAGAGAGATCGCGGACGACAAAGAGAGAAAATACTGGATAGCTTGGTGTCATGGCATGGAAAACAGTCAACAACAGAACTGATGCGATGCACTGTAGATAGAAGATTGTGGAGGGACATGATCGCCTACGCCAACCGGCAGGGTACATGATGATAGAATATATAAGGAAACAACAGATAAAATGGTTTGGCAACGTGACAAGGCAGAAAGATCACAACTCAACACAACAAGCCTTCAACAAACGTCGTGAGAACACCAGACCCAAGGGTCGACCATGAAAAAGATGGATCGATGGAATATTAGAAGTACTAGGAAACATAACAGCGCAAGAAACGAACAGAAGAGTAAAAGACCGCAAATTGTATCTCCCCTCGACGCTGAAAGGCAAATGAGGAAGGAAAGAAAGAAGAAGAATGAGCATGTTTGGAATCCCAGCACTATCCGTCTTAGATGATATTAATGGAGGATAATGAGCATGTTTGGAATCCCATCACTATCCGTCTTAGATGATATGAAGGGAGGATAATGAGCATGTTTGGAATCCCATCACTATCCGTCTTAGATGATATTAAGGGAGGATAATGAGCATGTTTGGAATCCCATCACTATCCGTCTTAGATGATATTAAGGGAGGATAATGAGCATGTTTGGAATCCCATCACTATCCGTCTTAGATGATATTAAGGGAGGATAATGAACATGTTTTTAATCCCATCACTATCCGTCTTAGATGATATTAAGGGAGGATAATGAGCATGTTTGGAATCCCATCACTATCCGTCTTAGATGATATTAAGGGAGGATAATGAGCATGTTTGGAATCCCATCACTATCCGTCTTAGATGATATTAAAGGAGGATAATGAGCATGTTTGGAATCCCAGTAGGATCCATCTTTTTATTGTTTTCACAGTACCAGGTTATACCATTCCAAGGAGAAAAGAGCTAATGCTCTCCCTTACAGTTAATTAGCTGATCATGTACCCATTTTTAACCTGTAAAGTTGAAAGGAAGGAAAGTGTCATGCTAAGATTTGTTCTCAATTAGTACACTAATCATTGCTCTTGACTATATTGTATAGCGAGGAATGCTTGCTTGTGTACACTCGGGGACTATTCTCACTCTACTTTCTTTCTCACTCTCTCACTCTACTCTCTCTCTCTCTCACTCTACTCTCTTTCTCACACTCTCTCTCACTCTACTCTCTCTCTCTCTCTCGCTCTATTCTCTCTCTCACTCTACTCTCTCTCTCTCTCTCTACTATCTTTCTGACACACTCTCTCACTCTTTCTCACTCTACTCTCTCTCACTCTACTCTCTCTCACTCTTCTACTCTCTCTCACTCTACTCTCTCTCTCTCTCTCTCTCTCTCTCACTCTCTCTCTCTCATTCTACTATCTTTCTCACTCTCTCTCTCACTCTACTATCTTTCTCACGCTCTCTCTCACTCTCTCTACTCTCTCTCTCACTCTCTCTACTCTCTCTCTCACTCTCATTCTCTCTCATCCTACTCTCTCAATCTACCCTCTCTCTCACTCGCTCTCACTCTCTTTCTCACACTCTCTCTCACTCTACTCTCTCTCTCTCTCGCTCTATTCTCTCTCTCACTCTACTTTCTCTCTCTACTATCTTTCTGACACTCTCTCTCACTCTTTCTCACTCTACTCTCTCTCACTCTACTCTCTCTCACTCTTCTACTCTCTCTCACTCTACTCTCTCTCTCTCACTCTCTCTCTCACTCTCTCTCATTCTACTATCTTTCTCACTCTCTCTCTCACTCTACTATCTTTCTCACTCTCTCTCTCACTCTACTCTCTCTCTCTCTCTCACTCTCTCTCACTCTCTCTCATTCTACTATCTTTCTCACTCTCTCTCTCACTCTACTATCTTTCTCACTCTCTCTCTCACTCTACTCTCTCTCTCTCTCTCTCTCACTCTCTCTCTCTCACTCTCTCTCATTCTACTATCTTTCTCACTCTCTCTCTCACTCTCTCTCTCACTCTCTCTCTCTCTCTCATTCTACTATCTTTCTCACTCTCTCTCACTCTCTCTCTCACTCTCTCTCATTCTACTATCTTTCTCACTCTTTCTCTCACTCTACTATCTTTCTCACGCTCTCTCTCACTCTCTCTACTCTCTCTCTCACTCTCATTCTCTCTCATCCTACTCTCTCAATCTACCCTCTCTCTCACTCGCTCTCACTCTCTCTCTCACACCCACTCTCTCTTTCACTCCACTCTCACTCACTCTACTCTCTCCCTCACTCGCACACTCTCTCACTCCCATTCTCTCCCACTCTCACTCTCTCTCACTCTCACTCCCACTCTCTCTCACTCCCATTCTCTCTCTCCCACTATCTCTCTCTCACTCCCACTATCTCTCTCTCACTCCCACTCTCTCTCACTCCCACTCTCTTCTTCACTCCCACTCCCTCTCACACTCTCACTCTCACTTTCTCACTCACTCCCACTCTCTCTTTCTCTCACTCTCTCTCTCACTCTCACTCTGACTCGACTCTCTATCTCACTTTCACTTTCTCTCTCTCACTCTACTCTCTCTCTCTCTCACTCTACTCTCTCTCTCACTCTCTCTAACTCTCTCGCACTCTCTCTCTTACTCTCTCTCTCTCACACTCTCTCATTCTACTCTCACTCTCACTCACTCTCTCTCTCTCACTCTACTATCTCTCTCACTCTACTCTCTCTCTCTCTCTCTCTCTCTCATTAAAGGAATAGTTGCTCTCCTTGGTAGTTCTGGTTCACTGAATCCAACCCAAGTTATCCCTCTTTGTTGTCCGCCCTTAAGAGCGCATTGAGTGGCCGTAACGGCATTGTTGATGTTTGCAGTACAACTGTACAATTTCCACCTTTCAGCCCAACACATCCGTTTTCAGAATTGCGTTTTTGAGTACGGGGTTGCCTTTCCTCTCGATCCCTAATCGCTTGGTCAGTGGACTAGTTAGTTAGTAGAGACACCACGAAGCGGTGGAGTAGGGTCAGGTTCATTGATAAGTTATCAGCTACGAGACGTTGGCAATTTCAGGTCTTTTAATTGTGTAATTTAATTTCTGAATTGTGAGCAATGTAATTTTATTACTATCTCTCTCTCTCTCTCTCTCTCTCTAATATATATATATATATATATATATATATATATATATATCATACACAGAGTTGCGCAACGTCTGTTTCTCTCCCTCGTCGTTGCTTCGCTTAGTCTAATAGCTGAACAGAGTCACTATGACATTATGTGATGACAGAATGTCAACACGGACAGCATTAACATCGGCGCTCGAGCAATTCCATTCAAATGATTTATCTTGAGGTACTGTGACGTGAATCTCAGGAAGAAAGTTTTAAAATATTATGTAAGGCCAGTCTTAACAAATTGTTGTGAATCATGGACAATAGGACAACAGACAAGAAAGTCACTGGAGACTCAGAAACGTATCTTTACAGAAGAGTCTTGAGAATACCATGGACGGCTAAGAAGAGAGATGAAAACGTTTGAAAGAGGTCAAAGCAAAATGAGAACTAATATCCAATTTTAGGAAGAAACAATCATCATTTTTTTGACATATAATGAGAAGGGAACAGCTGGAATATATTGTGACAACTGAGAAAACTGAGAGACGAAGAGATAGAGGGAAGCAAAAAGAAAAGATACCAGACAGCTTAAGAGAATGGCTTGGCGGAAGGTGAACAACATAAATTATAAATAACTGTCGTGATCGAAAGTTGTGGAGAGATATGATCACCTACGGCAGCAGGCATGGTGCTTGATGATGATGATGATGGTGATGATGATGATGATGATGATGATGATGATGATGAAAGTCAATATTTATTTTATGAATGCTAGTTTAGCAAATTAATGCTCATAACAAAAAGACCAACAACTGAAAATATGTGTCAGTCTCGAGGGATTCCATCTATTTTACCTCGCAACTTTCACGTTTTAAGATACGTTTTTTTATAATCACTACAAATGTATAATGGCTGAAGCCATTTACGGGGATAATCTGATGACTAACTGTGTCTATATGTTCGGAATTGGAGTCAACAACGATGGCCTAACATCATCAAGCGCTTTACATTTTCAAAAAATACGACGATCATCCTTTCTTTTCAAGAGGACGTGAACTTCCGGTATATGGTGGATAGGCGGCGGGAACAATTGAAGGCTATGCATGAAAAGTGTTCCTTGTTGCAGTTTCCTCATATTCCAAGTCCGGCTTGTTGCAGGAGCTACTGAGTTAAGTGCTCTGTCCTCACCGTGAGCTGTGTGTCTCATCCGTTTTGATCATGTTTCGATATTCCAATTGTTTACAATGAACGATGATATCGTATGACAGGGAACAGTTGGCTGTGTTAACTTTCTGCGCGGTTTCGCCTTGTCTTTTGGCGTGTGCTAAGACTGCTACAATGTGGACTACAGTTACCTTTTCTTTGTTCGGGAGATGAGATATTAATTCGGATGATTCCGCTGGCACGGGCGGTTGAGCAATTATGGATTTTAATTCGTTTGCAGTGATACCGGGACCTTCCTTAACCAAATAACCAAATGGCTGAAGCATGAGTATTTTATCTTCATGGAAAAATACTAATAAGATAATGAACTAAACTACCAGTGACAAACAACTGTGCCCCAAATCAAATTTTTGGTAAGCGTGGACACACTGTGTGTATCTAAGAATAATTTCATTGTTCTCACATTGTATTTTCTTAGCCCTTAGTGACAACCCATTATATGAGGATTTATTGTTTTGGTCGCGATTAGCAATGTTGCGGGGAATTAATTTTGGTTAGAGTAACCAGACATACATGACAGGAATCAGGATTTCTCTGATTAATTGTAACGAGATACAGAGATTACTTAATTATCACAAGTACCGACTCTGATGTGGAGTGTTAACCGTTAAAATAGTAACTTCCGGTTTGTCCGATACATCAAGGGAAGTAAGTAGAACAGGTTGCGGTTGCTATTTGGACTCCTACGCCTGAATTTTGATTCATCATCATCACCATGTGCCATACCGGTTGATGTAGACGATCATGTCCTTCCACAATTTTCTATCCACAGTGCATCATATAAATTATGTTGTTGACTGTTTTCCATGCCATGACACCAAGCTATCTAGTATATTCTCCCTTTATCGCCCACGATCTCTCTTTCCTTTTATTTTGCCAGTTGTAACCGAGTATTCCAAGTTTCCTCTTCCCACAATGTGCCCAAAAAATATCGATTGGTTGTTTCTGATATTTTTTATGCTCCCTTTTTGTGTTAGCCTCTTTGAGAATGTCCTCGTTGATCTTTTTAACTGCCCAGTGAACTTTAAACTTTTTGAAAATCCCATCTCTGTGACCTCTAATCGTCTTTCCATTTGCTTGCCTACTATCCATGATTCTCTTCCATAGGTAAGAATTGGTTCTATATAGCAACGTTGAACTCTCCTTCTGATTTCTTTTGACATAGACCTGTTGCACAAGAAATTGTTCATTTTGAGAAGGAATTATATTAAACCCTGACTCAGACTTTTAGACGACAAACTTGTGTTTTTGCGTTGTTGGCTAAGCGCTGATATGGTTAGGACAAGGTGGTATATAAGAAATGTAACGATTTCAGTTCGGTGAGATAACTAGACATAGAGATGACTAGGACAAGGTGGTATATAAGAAATGTAACTATTTCAGTTCGGTGAGATAACTAGACATAGAGATGACTAGGACAAGGTGGTATATAAGAAATGTAACGATTTCAGTTCGGTGAGATAACTAGATATAGAGATGACTAGGACAAGGTGGTATATAAGAAATGTAACGATTTCAGTTCGGTGAGATAACTAGACATAGAGATGACTAGGACAAGGTGGTATATAAGAAATGTAACGATTTCAGTTCGGTGAGATAACTAGACATAGAGATGACTAGGACAAGGTGGTATATAAGGAATGTAAGATTTCAGTTGTGTGCGATAGAGATATATATGACTCGTTCAGGGTGGTATGTAAGGAAAGCAAAATTTTAAATCGGTGAGATAACTAGAGATAGATATGGCAAGAGCGAGATGGTCAGCAGGTTAAGATGAGATTATAAGAGAGTCAGCTAGTTACAAGATGACAGAGTAAAATTAATTATCTATAAAAACATCATCTTTCTAAATAATAATATAAACAGTAACTGACTGAAACAATCACGATTTAGACTGATGTCAAATGTTTTACAAGTATTTTCTAGAGAAAAGGTTATCGCAGAGAAGTGAAGCAAATATTACTTAATCAAACCGCGACAATGATAAGATGAGACAAGTAAGATTAGACTCCAAGGTCAGTGGATATATTATATTAGATTGTACCGAAAGAAAATTGGGTTCATAGCAGGGAAGACTTTTATCTATCTATTGACCTTTCGAGCCGTAGCCGGCCCATAGGGCGTAGACCAAGATACTACCTCTTTTATCTGAATTTTTGTTCTAGCAGTTTTCAATTCTTTTAAAGATATTTTATCAAATCTCGCCATTTGTCTCTGTTCTGTGCAAGCAGCTCTATCTCATTGAGGGAGCCGATTCCTGCTGCTCTTGCGTCTCTCATCAATGTTCTTTTCAGTGTCTCTCTGGGTCTTCCTCCTTTCCTCTTACTTGTTGTTTCCCACATGAGGGCTTGCTTTGCTATTCGGTTATTATCTCTTCTCATCACATATCCAACATATGACCATCGTCTTTTCTTTATTACTGAAGATATTAGTAGTTGATTGGCGATTTCTCTAATTTCCGCATTTATTTTGAATTCGCTCCATGCTATACTAAGTATTTAAGAGAGAAGTATAAAGATTTTTATAGTCGATGTGATTATAGTCAACGTATTTATAGTCGAAATAATCGTAATCAAAGTCGAATTATAGTCGTAATCAAAGTAATTGGAGTCAAAGTACTTTTTATTTTTGATGGATTGACATTAATACAGAACCCAGAGGACAGTTCAGGATGTGTGAAATCAAGGAAGGAAATATAATAATGGGACAGGAGAAGACAATGGAAAGATGGACAGAATATATCAGTCAATTCTATGATGATGAAAGACCAGAATTAAACAATTCAAATGAAAACACAGGACCACCAATAATGCTGTGTGAAGTGGAGGGCGCAATTCAAAACATGAAAAGAGGCAAAGCTCCAGGTCCCGACAATATAACAATCGAAGAGATAAATGCATTAGGAGAGCTGGGAGTACAAGTCATAACAAAACTACTCAATGGCATATATAACTCTGGAACATACCTGAAGATCTACTAAAATCTATCTTTGTAGCCATACCGAAGAATTCAGGCGCCACTGATTGTGAAGACCATTACACTATTAGTCTCATGAGCCATATGACTAAAATATTACTAAGAATCATCATAAGACGTGTAAGGGACAAAATACAACCAGAAATAATTGAGGAACAATGTGGATTTGTGGAAGGAAAGGGCACCAATAATGCAATATACATCTTAAGAACATTGATAGAAAGATCTATGGAGGTAAAGAAAGAATATATATATATATATATATATATATATATATATATATGTGCTTTATAGACTACACGAAAGCATTTGACAAAGTAAAGCATGCGGAAATAATCAATATGCTGGAGAAATTAAACATTGATGGCAAGGATCTACGAATCATAAAAAACATGTACAGGCAACAAACAGCAGCTATACGAATTAACAAACAAACAGGACAATTTCAACTTATAAAATAAGAAGTCAGACAAGGCTGTGTTCTGTCGCCGGATTTGTTTTCACTTTACAGCGAACATATTATGAGATCAATAGTAGACAAAAAAGGAATTGAAGTCAACGGTCACAACATAAATAATTTACGATATGCGGATGACACAGTCTTAATAGCAGAGACAGAGAGTGAACTACAAGAAATGATAGATATAATAGTAGAAGAAAGCAACAAGAAAGGTCTCAGTTTGAATAGTAAGAAAACAGAAGTAATGGTTATATCGAAGAAACAATCATCACCATCATGCAGCGTAAAAATAAACAGGACAAATCTGAAACAAGTGCATCGTTTGTAATACTTGGGCACAGTGATAACATCAGATGGAAGATGCAACACAGAAATAAAAAGCAGAATAGCTCAGGCCAAAATAGCATTTCAGAAAATGAAATATATCTTATGCAACAAATCTATGTCAATAGAAATGAGAAAGAGAGTTCATCGATGATATATAGAACCAATTCTGACCTATGGAAGCGAATCATGGACAATAGACAAGCAAATGAAAAGACGATTAGAGGCCACAAAGATAGGGTTTCTCAGAACAATGTTGAAAGTTCCCTGGACGCTAAAAAGACCAATGAGAAAGTTCTCAAATAGGCCAACACAAAAAGGGAGATCTTAAAAAAAACATCAGAAAGAAGCAATTAACATTTTTTGTGCACATCATGAGAATAGGAAAGTTGGAATACTTGGTTACAACTGGCAAAATAAAAGGAAGGAGAGATCGCGGACGACAAAGAGAGAAAATACTGGATAGCTTGGTGTCATGGCATGGAAAACAGTCAACAACAGAACTCATATACGATGCACTGTTTATAAAAGATTGTGGAAGGACATGATCGCCAACGCCAACCGGTACGGCACAGGCACATGATGATGAGAGGACAGTTATATTACCAGTTAGTTTATCAGGTGATTAAGTGGTTTTCGCTCTTAAACGTTATTTAGGAGCCAGTCTTAACGTATGGATGTGAAATCACAGACAATAGGACAACAGACAAGAACATCACTGGAGTCTGTAGAAATGTGGTTTTACAAAAGAATGTTGAGAATACCATGGACAGCTAAGAAGAGTAATGAAAACGTCATGAAAGAGGCCAAAGCAAAAAGGGATCTAATTTTAAATATTGGGAAGAAACAATCATCAATAAGAGGAGAAAGAACAACAACAATAAATTAAACAATAACAACAGAGACAACAATATCAACAATAACAACAGAGACAACAATATCAACAATAACAACAGAGACAACAATAACAACAATAACAACAATAACAACAGAAACAATAATGTCAACAATAACAAGAACAACAACAATATTAGCAATAACAAAAAGAGAAGAACAACAATAATATTAGAAATAACAAGAGGAAGAACAACAATAATATCAACAATAACAACCGAAGCAACAATATCAACAATAACAATTTCAACAATAACAATATCAACAACAATATTAACAACAACAATATCAACAATAACAATATCAATAACAACAATATCAACAATAACAATATCCACAATAACAATATCAACAATAACAATATCAACAACAACAATATCAAGAATAACAATATCAATAGTAACAATATCAACAATAACAATATCAACAATAACAATAACAAATTCAACAACAACAATATCAACAATAACAATATCAACAACAATAATACCAACAACAACAATATCAACAACAACAATATCAACAATAACAATATTAACAGAAACAGCAATATCAACAATAACAATATCAACAATAACAAGAACAACAACAACATTGACAATAACAATATCAACACTAACAATATCAACAGTAACAAAAACAACAAAAATATTAACAATAACAAGTTAAAGAAGTACAACAACAATAAGAAGAGAAACAACAATATAAACAATAACAATATCAACAATAACAAAATCAACAATAACAAGATCAACTAAAACAATATCAACAATAGAAATATCAACAATAACAATATCAACAACAATATAAACAATAATAATATCAACAATAACAGCAACAACAATAACAAAATCAACAACAACAATATCAACAATAACAATATCAACAACAACAATATCAACAATAAAAATATCAAGAATAACAATGTCAACAATAACAATATCAACAACAGAAATATCTACAATAACAATATCAACAACAACAAAATCAACAATAACAAAAGAAACAATAACAATATCTACAATAACAATATCAACAATAACAAAAGAAACAACAATATCAACAATAACAATATCAATAATAACAATATCAATAACAACAATATCAACAATAACAATATCAACAATAACAAAAGAAACAGCAATATCAACAATAACAATATCAACAAAAACAATATCAACAATAACAAAAGAAACAAAAATATCAACAATAACAATATTAACAATAACAACAGAAAGAACAATATCAACACTAACAATATTAACAATAACAATATCAACAATAATAAGAAGAACTACAATATTAGCAATAACAATATCAACAATCACAATTTCAACAATAACAAGAACAACAACAATATTACCAATAACAAGTAGAAGAACAACAACAACAATAAGAACAGAAACAACAATATCAACAATAACAATATAAACAATAACAATATCAACAATAACAAAATAAACAATAACAATATCAACAATAACAATATCAACAATAACAAGAACAACAAAAATATTACCAATAACAAGAAGAAAAGAACAACAACAATATCAACAATAACAATATCAACAATAAAAATATCAACAATAACAATATCAACAATAACAATATCAATAACAACAATATCAACAATAACAATATCCACAATAACAATATCAACAATAACAATATCAACAATAACAATATCAACAACAACAATATCAACAATAACAATATCAATAGTAACAAATTCAACAATAACAATATCAACAATAACAATAACAAATTCAACAACAACAATATCAACAATAACAATATCAACAACGACAATACCAACAACAACAATACCAACAACAACAATATCAACAACAACAATATCAACATAACAATATTAACAGAAACAGCAATATCAACAATAACAATATCAACAATAACAAGAACAACAACAAAATTAACAATAACAATATCAACAATAACAATATCAACAATAACAAGAACAACAACAATATTAACCATAACAAGAAGAAAAAAAAAAACAGAAACAACAATATAAACAATAACAATATCAACAATAACAACATCAACAATAACAACATCAACAACAACAATATCAACAATAACAATATCAACAACAATATCAACAATAACAACATCAACAATAACAACATCAACAATAACAACATCAACAATAACAACATCAACAACAACAATATCAACAATAACAATATCAACAACAACAATATCAACAATAACAATATCAACAATAACAACATCAACAATAACAACATCAACAATAACAACATCAACAACAACAATATCAACAATAACAATATCAACAACAACAATATCAACAATAACAATATCAACAATAACAACATCAACAATAACAACATCAACAACAACAATATCAACAATAACATTATCAACAACAACAATATCAACAATAACAATATCAACAATAACAATATCAACAATAACAATATACACAACAGCAATATCTACAATAACAATATCAACAACAACAATATCAACAATAACAAAAGAATCAATAACAATATCTACAATAACAATATCAACAATAACAAAAGAAACAACAATATCAACAATAACAATATCAATAATAACAATATCAACAACAACAATATCAACAATAACAATATCAACTGTAACAAACAACCAACAATATCAACAATAACAATATTAACAATAACAACAGAGACAACAATATCAACAATAACAATATTAACAATAACAATATCAACAATAACATTATTAACAATAACAATATCAGCAATAACAATTTCAACAATAACAAGAACAACAACAATATTAACAATAACAAGAAGAAGAACAACAACAATAATAAAAACAGAAACAACAATATCAACAATAACAATATCAACAGTAACAATATCAACAATAACAAAATAAACAATAACAATATCAACAATAACAATATCAACAATAACAAGAACAACAAAAATATTGCCAATAACATGTAGAAGAACAACAACAACAATATCAACAATAACAATATCAACAATAACACTATCAACAATAAAAAAAAATCAAGAATAACAATATCAACAATAACAATATCAACAACAACAACAACAATATCAACAATAACAATATCAACAATAACAATATCAACAATAACAAATATCAACAACAATATCAACAAAAACAATATCAACAATAACAATATCAACAATAACAATATCAACAACAACAATATCAACAATAACAATATCAACAATAACACTATCAACAATAAAATAAATCAAGAATAACAATATCAACAATAACAATATCAACAACAACAACAATATCAACAATAACAATATCAACAATAACAATATCAACAATAACAAATATCAACAACAATATCAACAAAAACAATATCAACAATAACAATATCAACAATAACAATATCAACAACAACAATATCAACAATAACAATATCAACAATAACAATATCAACAACATCAATATCAACAACAACAAAATCAATAACAGCAATATCAACAATAACAATATCAACAATAACAATATCAACAATAACAATATCAACAACATCAATATAAACAACAACAATATCAACAACAACAATATCAACAATAACAATATCAACAATAACAATATCAACAATAACAATGTCAACAACATCAATATCAACTACAACAATATCAATAATAACAATATCAACAACAACAATATCAAAAATAACAATATCAACAACAACAATATCAACAATAACAATATCAACAACAACAACAATATCGACAATAAAAAGAACAACAGCAACAATATCAACAATAACAATATAAACAATAACAAGAGCATCAACAATAGTTAGAGCATCTGCAACGATAATAATGACTGCAACAACAGTAATAACAATATCAACAATAACAATATCAACAACAGCAATATCAACAATAACAATATCAACAATAACAATATCAACAATAAAAAGAACAACAGCAACAATAACAATATCAACAATAACAATATCAACAATAACAAAATCAACAATAACAATATCAACAATAACAATTTCAACAATAACAAGAACAACAAAAATATTAACAGAAACAACAATATCAACAATAACAATATAAACAATAACAAGAGCATCAACAACAGTTAGAGCATCTGCAACGATAATAAGGACTGCAACAACAGTAATAACAATATCAACAAAAACAAGTGCAACAACAACAATAAAAGCAAAAGAAATAACAGCAACGGTATATACAACAACAACAACAACAACATTTAAGGCGCTGCAACAATAACAAGAACAGGAACAATAAAAATAACAACAATATCAACAATAACAAGAACAGCAACAATAAAAATAACAATAATATCAACAATAACAAGAACAGCAACAATAAAAACAACAACAATATCAACAATTACAAGAACAGCAACAATAAAAACAACAACAATATCAACAATAACAAGAACAGCAACAATAAAAACAATAACAATATCAACAATAACAAGAACAGCAACAATAAAAACAACAACAATATCAACAATAACAAGAACAGCAACAATAAAAATAACAAAAATATCAACAATAACAAGAATAGCAACAATAAAAATAACAACAATATCAACAATAACAAGAACAGCAACAATAACAATAACAACAATGTCAACAATAACAAGAACAGCAACAATAAAAATAACAACAATATCAACAATAACAAGAACAGCAACAATAAAAATAACAACAATATCAACAAGAACAAGAACAGCAACAATAAAAATAACAACAATATCAACAATAACAAGAACAAGAACAGCAACAATAAAAATAACAACAATATCAACAATAACAAGAACAAGAACAGCAACAATAAAAATAACAACAATATCAACAATAACAAGAACAAGAACAAGAACAGCAACAATAAAAATAACAACGATATCAACAATAACAAGAACAAGAACAGCAACAATAAAAATAACAACAATATCAACAATAACAAGACAACAAGAGTTTGGTACTCTGAGAAACAAATAGAAGACAAAAACACCATTTGAGATATTGTTTTTTTCATCAAATACTGGTCCTGCTGGCGTAGGTGATCATGTCTTTTCACATTTCAATCTCCTCGTCTGTTTATAATTTCTCTTATTAACTTTCTACCAAAACATTCTCTTTAAACTGTCTATCTTTTCTCTGTTTCCATATATCTTCTTCATTCATTTAAAAAAATTAATGTCAAAATATATTCAGCTGTTCCTTTCTTATTACATATAAAAAATGACGATGTTTGAAAACAGAAGAACTTAGACGGAACTAGAATTATATTCTTCTTTTTCTTCTTTCCTTCCTCATTTGCTTTTCGGCGTTAAGGGGAGATAATAGTTTGAAGTCTTCAACTCTTATGTTGGCTTCTCCTGTTGTTATGTTTCGCAGTGTTTCCGATGTTCCATCATCAGTCTCTGTCGTGATTGATCTCTGGATCTCGATATGTGATCAACATGTTAAGACACCACGTCACAGATTTCATTTTCTCGCTTCTGCTGCGAAAATAAATATTAACCATAAACCACGATTCTGCATTCACAAATGTCTTTGAAAGGGCTGCTTCGAGCTAGCTGCCTTTTAGCCCGATGCATACGATTTCTACTATCATATTTTTTCGGGGTTTCTACAAATTTGGACTGCTCCAACTTTTTAATCGGAGAGTCTACTTCATGAAAAATTAAGACTGGAGACAAATAACAATAAATGAATATTATTAAAGAGGGAAACTTCCGAGCCGATGATCAGCGAATCAATTCAGAGGAAGAGGTATTTTTACAGCACTCGGAAAAATGACACACAATCAACAACAGAAAGAAAACAAAGAACAACATATGGACCCAAGCAGGATTGAACCCGTACTCAGTGGCACAGCGCCTTGCCACGAAAAGCCAAACGCTAGGGAACACTGCCACTCAGCTACTTTTCGTGACAAGGCGCTGTGCCACTGAGTACGGGTTCGATCCTGTTTCGGTCCATATATTGTTCTTTGTTTTTTTTTTTCTGTTGTCGATTATCTGTCATTTTTTCTAGTGCTGTAAACATACCTCTTCCTCTGAATTGATTCGTAGATGAAAAAATAACCAGTTTCACAAATGTTATCTACAAAAACCATTTTTAATCTCATTTTTCTTTTTTCTTTTATTTCCGACACACAAATAAAAATAAAAAGATCTGCACTTCGACACACGTAAGACTATACATACGTAAGACTATACATACATAAGACTATACATACGTAAGACTATGTCAGCAATGATATATTAATCTGTATCACAAGAGTTATCTGTCATAACCGACGGCTTCCTGGTTCACCCAGCCTTAAATGGGTACCAGATTTTTTTGTGGGAAAGTAAAGCAGGACGGGCGTAATACCGACCAGATTACCCCAAAAATCATGTGTTGAAGGTCTGTAAAATTATGGCCACTAACACCATATTCCCTATACGCCACTCGGCGTGACGGGACACTTTACTTTACTTACTTACTACAAGAGTTATCTACCGAAGAGATTTTGGTCTTCATTTCTCTTTTATTTTTCTACAGACAAACTAAGAAAAAAAAGCCCATCCCTACGACACACGTAAGACTATGTCAGCAATGATTTATTAAATGCTCAAATATCCTCAAAAAATTTACTTTCTGGTTTCAGAAAAGGTAAATATAACGCACGCTATTATTACTCCTATAATTGCTTCTACTCCGTGGCATTTGATTATTACCTCAGTGGATAGATTGTTGCCGCTCCAAGATAAATTTGTGAGGAAAATCAATCGTTCATCGTGCCAGCCTGTCTGGGCCATTAGTTGAAGCATTTTTTTTTTGGTTCTCAATCAAACACTATATCTGGATATCTGAGCTGTTATCATTGACGGGTGATACTATAAGAACATGTTCAAGCACTCTGTTATCAACTTAACGATATCTGAGTTATCAGTGAAGAAGACTAAAATGTTGAAAAGTAAAGTGCAATCTCTCGTTTAGTTTATTTTTAAATATCAGAATCGTATCGATTATAATATTCCAAGAATTCTGTATATGCATGTGTATATTACAATTTATTGATATGTCTGCATCTATTTATTTTTATTTACATATGTATGGATCTATTTATTTTCATTCCATATTTGATATATTTAATATATAGAGTCTTAGCATATGGATTTGAATCATTGACAACAAATAAGAGAATCACTGGAGGCTGTAGATATGTGGGTTTACAGAAGAATGTTGATAAAACCAGACAGCTAAAAAAGAGTAATGAAAACGTTCTGAAAGAGGCCAAAGCAAAAAAAGAGTACGAATATCCAATATTAGGAAGAAACAAATATTTTTTTTGGACATATGAGAAGGGAACAGTTGGAATATACTGTAACAAATGGGAAAATTGAAAGACGAAGAGATCGAGTAAAGCAAAAAGAAAACATACCAGACAGCTTAAGAGAATGGCTTGGCCGAAGGTCAATAACAGAAATGATAAATAACTGTCGAGATCGAAAGTTGTGGAGAGATATGATCACCTTTAGCAGCAGGCAAGGTGCTTGATGATGATCATCATCATCTGTTCAATTGTATTTTTATTTATCTATATCTACATCTTCCTGTGTGTTACCGGGGTCTCATTATGAGTAAAGAATAGTGACACTGTGACCTTCCAAGCATGTTGTAAGAGGCGACTAAGGAGGTTGATCGATGGCTTGACAAGCTGTCATTGTAAAAACTATTGTTATGGAAACAGACCATAGATTTTAGAAGCAGTGATCTCTGCAATATGTGCCACTTTGGCACGCTAGGTTTCTGTTTTTGAGATTGTGGTTCTGCCCTATGTGCCGTCTTCGGCTCGAAAGGACAATAGATAGATAGATATCTACATTTGTTTATTTGTATTTATATCTGCATAATTTTATTTGTATTCTATATATGAAAAGTGTTCCTCGTTGCAGTTTCCTCATATTCCAAGTCCATTGCTGCAGGAGTTACTGAGTTAAGTGCTCTATGCACACCGTGAGCTGTGCGTTTCATCTGTTACAACCGTGCTTCAATATTCCGATCCTTTACGATGAATAATGATATTGCATGAAATGGAACAAACGGTTGTTCTAATTTTCTGTGCGGTTTTGCCTTATGTCTTTTGGCGTGTGCTGAGACTGCTATGATGAGGACAACAGCTACCTTTCTTTGTTTTGTAGATGAGGTAATAAATTTGGATGATTCCACTGGCACGGGCGGTTGAGCAATTATAGATTTTAATTAGTTTGCAGGGATACCGGGGCCTTCCATAACCATAAATATAACAATAACTATAACTCCGTTTATAGATCTATATATCTACAGCTCCATTTATATCTCTATATATGGATATCCCCAACAATAAACACCCATGTTTACACACCAAATTAAATTTAATTCTACACAAACCAAGACTGTTGTTTTCCTGCCGGAGTGGTCATGAACGCGTTTCGGTAAAGTTTTTGAACCTCAACAGGTTGGACATATACGATTTAAAAGTTCATGAAAACTTGAATTCTCGCCAGTTTCTCTTGTTTTGTTTGTTGACAACTACAATACAAAGGTGGCAGCCGCGATAGCTCAGTGGTTAGTGAACTGGACTACAAAGGACAAGAGGTAGGGTTCGATCCCAACCGACGGCTTCTGAGTTCACCCAGCCTTAAATGGGTATCGGATTATTTCTGGAAAAGTAAAGCGGCACGGGCGTAGTACCGACCACATTACCCCAAAAATCATGTGCCGAAGGTCTGTAAAATTAATGCTCACTAACACCATATTCGGGAGCCGCGATAGCTCAGTGGTTAGTGAACTGGACTGCAAAGGACAAGGGGTAGGGTTCGATCCCAACCGACGGCTTCCGGGTTCAACTAGCCTTAAATGGGTACCGGATTTTTTTCTGAGAAAGTAAAGCAGCACGGGCGTAATACTGACCACATTATCCCAAAAATCATGTGCTGAAGGTCTGTAAAATATAGGGTCACTAACATCATATTTCCCTATACGCCACTTGGCGTGACGGGGGTACTTTACTTTTTTACTTTATAATAGAAAGGTAAGTATACCATTGCGTCAGAGCTCCAATATATAAAGTTTTTTTTTCTATGGAACCGGATGATGGAATTCCGAAAAGGATTTATTTTCTAAAAAGCACTATCTCACCAGTATGTACACCTTTATATGCTTACATTTATATATGTATACGTATATCTATATGCATAAACAATCTTAGTTTATATTAATTTACTATATATATATATATATATATATATATATATATATATATATATATATATATATATATATCAACATCATCATCAAGTACCGAGCCTGCAGCGTAGGTAACCATGTCTCTCCACAACTTTCGATGTCGACAGTTATTTATCATTTCTGTTGTTGACCTGCTGCCAAGCCATTCTCTTAAGCTGTCTGGTATTTTCTCTTTACTTCCCTCTATCTCTTCGTCCCTCAATTTTCCCAGTTGTTACAATACTTTTTTGCTTTGACCTCTTTCGGAACTTTTTCATTACTCATCTTAGCTGTCCATGGTATTCTCAACATTCTTCTGTAAAACCACATTTCTACAGACTCCAGTGATTTTCTTGTCTGTTGTCCTATTGTCCATGATTCACATCCATATGTTAGGACTGGCTCTACATAACATTAAGATTGTTAAAAATATATATAAATATATAATAAAATATAATATATAAATATATATTGTTATATTTAAATGATCGAGAACCTAAATGTCTATACATCTAAGACTACTAATATATTTGTATCTAAATGCATCTAATTCTACCTTTGTTTGCATATCGTTATGTCACCACTGACTGACTTCATCAACCTCTCTCTGTCTCCAGTCGTTCACAAGGATTCGTTCACGAGGCCTGTCCAACCTTTGTTATTATCTACCAGTCTCTTTCCCTGTGACCCTCTTCTTTAACAGTTCCAACGATTGGGTTCTGGGTTAAAAACACTTCATTTTGAGCTTCTTACAACACCCAAAAGATCATCATGCACACATATTGCTCTATGCTAATATACATATTGTTCCCTGTTTATATACATATTGTTCTATGTTTATAGACACATTGCTCTATGCTATTAAATTTACTGTTCTTTGTTAATATACATATTGTTCTATGTTTATATACATATTGCTATATGTTAATATACATATTGCTCTATGTTAATATACATATTGCTCTATTTTAAAATACATATTGCTCTGTGTTAATATACATATTGCTCTTTTTTAAAATACATATTGCTCTATGTTAATATACATATTATTCTATCTTTATATACATATTGCTCTATGTTAATATACACATTGCTCTATGTTAATATACATATTGCTCTATTTTTAAATACACATTGCTCTATGTTAATATACATATTGCTCTATTTTTAAATACATATTGCTCTATGCTTATATACATATTCCTCTATGTGTATAGACATATTCCTCTATGTGTATAGACATATTCCTCTATGTAAGTAAAGTAAAGTACCCCCCGTCACGCCAAGTGGCGTATAGGGAAATATGGTGTTAGTGACCCTATATTTTACAGACCTTCAGCACATGATTTTTGGGGTAATGTGGTCGGTATTACGCCCGTGCTGCTTTTACTTTCCCAGAAAAAATCCGGTACCCATTTAAGGCTGGGTGAACCCGGAGCCGTCGGTTGGGATCGAACCCTACCCCTTGTCCGTAGTAGTCCAGTTCACTAACCACTGAGCTATCGCGGCTCCTACTAATTTTTAGGGAATTAGTAAAACCCAGGTGTCCTCGCCAGGATTACGAACCCCGGCTGTTGCCGTGGTAAGCCAACCGATTCCTCTATGTGTATAGACATATTTCTCTATGGTTAAATACATATTGTTCTATGTTTATATACATATTTCTCTGTTTATAGACATATTGCTCTATATTTATAGACATATTGCTGTATCAATAACCAAATTCTGCCTCAACATTTTCATTCTTACCAAAGAGATATACAAATATGCAACATGACAAATACATGCTCACATCAAAGAAAATAAAGATCTTTTAAAAAATATCATTAGGGTATTATCTCAATTGGGAGCCGCGATTGCTCAGTGGTTAGTGAACTGGACTACAAAGGACAAGAGGTAGGGATCGATCCCAACCGACGGCTTCCGGGTTCACCCAGCCTGTAATGGGTTCCGGATTTTTTTTCTGGGAAAGTAAAGCAGCACGGGCGTAATACCGACCACATTACCCCAAAAATCATGTGCTGAAGATCAGTAAAATTTATGGTCACTAACACCATATTCCCTATATGCCACTTGGTGTGACGGGGGTACTTTATTTATTTTTTTTTTATTATCTCATTAAGGGTTGTACTATGGAGGGTATGTAAGACCTGGGAATAAAGGCCGCATGTACTGAGCATTTGCCATAAGGCGTTCGGTTCATAGTTTTTATTTCACACTCCCTAGGGAATAAAAAAGAGCTGTTGACGCTTTTGAATCTGCGTTCTCCTGGTTTGGAGCGTAACGAGATATCGATTCGGTTACCAGTTCTTTGATTCAAATAACGCTAGGACTAAAGTTGAGAGAAATGGATTGTTACATCTATCCAACGTTTCCGGTAATGCGCAGAAACAAACTAATAATGACATTGACATTTACAGCACTCGGAAAAAATCCACAGACAAACAAAATAAAGTAAAAAAAAAAAAATCCAGAGAGAGCCAGAAATATGGTGACTGAATAAAATAATATAAGTTAAAAAAATATAGCTCGAGGATTGAGGATTGATAGAAGAATGAGACGAATTTGTTAGGTAGAGAAGAAAGCATGTAATGACGTTTAAACAGCTGCTGCTATAGGAAAGACACTAGCACTATTCGAATAAGACAAATACATTTTCTTTTAATACCACATATAATATGTATAACTATAAAGAGACATAATATATATAATTATAAAGAGACACAATATATAAAATATATAACTATATTGAGACAAAACATATAATATATATACATAATTATAAAGAGACACTTCTTCTTCTTCTTCTTTTCTCTTTCACTGATACCTAAAAGGTGTCGTGGTTTATATCATTTGTCGTTCTTGTGCTGCTCGAATTGTCTGAATTAGTGATTTTCCTTTGTTGTTACATGTCTCTGTCACTGCATCTATCCATCTTCTTCTGGGTCTTCCTCTTGGTCTTTTTCCATGCATTTTCGAGAAGAACGCCCTTGATGGTGATTGGTAAGGATTCATTCTGACCAGGTGGCCAAAAGAGACACACTATATTTAATTATACAGAGACACAACATATAATATGTATAATTATAAAGATACAACATAAAAAAAAAAGTAAAAAAACCCCGTCACGCCAAGTGGCGTATAGGGAATATGGTGTTAGTGACCATAAATTTTACATACCTTCAGCACATGATTTTTGGGGTAATGTGCTCGGTATTACGTCCGTGCTGTTTTACTTTCCCAGGAAAAAATCCGGCACCCATTTAACTGGGTGAACCAGGAAGCCGTCGGTTGGGATCGAACCCTGCCTCTTGTCCTTTGTAGTCCAGTTCACTAACCACTGAGATATCGCGGCTTCCCCACTTCCGGTGTGCACGTCCCTTATTCACTTTCCTGTCTGGTTGAAGACCGAAAAATATGACGGAAGTCATAGTTCTCCACCATTACCGATTCCTGCTGGCTCCTGTTGATTTTGTTTATTTCTTACGCCCGTGCTTCAGCCTCACCTTAAACATGTATTGTTCTGTGTAGTTCCTCTTAGATAACAAACGATGAAGTTTTAAAACAACTGAAAATAAAAAGAGAACTACTAAATACAATTAAGACAAGACAAATGAAATTTTTGGGGGCATGTTAAAAGACACAACAGCCAACTGAAAGTAATATTGGAAGGAAAAATACAAGGTAAAAGAGGCAGTGACAGACCAAGACTACCATGGACGAGTAACATCAAAAGATGGACAAGTCAATCTATGACAGCCTGCACCATCAAAGCAAGAAACAGAGTAGAATGGCGATCCATGGTAGACAACCTTCGTTGCGGAGAAGGCACACGATGATGATGATGATGAATTCCTCTTAGCTTCTTATGTAGGGGCTGCCAATGAAGCAATTCACTGAGCGGAAGTGACATCTGAGCACTGTACTCTACAAACATAGGCGTATCCATTACTATTTCCTTTTTTATTTTTTGTTTTTTTACATTTTTTTTTCTCATTCTAGTTCGAAATGATTATTATTTTTTTAAATTTTAAATAGATACTTCTGTGCGTATGCGTTGTATGTTCGCTCCTGCCGAAGGCCTATTGAGCCGAAACGTTGTTTAATTTTATGTCGAACTTATTACGTAAAGCTTAAACCATAATTGTTTTCCTACTTATATATATATCTTCATGTTTCTCCATCCATTACCGCCTAGTCACTTCCCATGCCCCTCCCCCTCAATTATTCATTTTTTTTTACCTGTAGCCCTCTTGGAATTTCATGTAATTCCCCCCCCCCCCTCCCTCCCCGGGGCCTAAGTGGCCCAGTTGAGAAACACTAGCCTGATCGCCAAGCTCTCAATTTTAAGAGTGAAATGCTGTCCACAATAGCTGACCTTTGAGTGGACATGGTACAAGATGATGACGGTGATGATGACGATGATGATGATGTAAGGCACTGATGTGAAAACCTTGAACCGTACATTCCATTTACAAGATGGGGCAGAAATTAATAACAATACACGTATGACATTTTTGTTATTAATTCCCGTTCAATCCGGTGTATGGAAATGTTGGAATTAAAGGTTTTCGCCTAACGTCTCGCATCATGAATTAGTCTTTTGTGAAAGATTTGGCAAATTTCGAACTGAGGGCAACGAGGGGGAATGAAGTGATAGAAAAAAAATAATCAAGAGCTGAAAAATGGATTTGGTATCGAATAAGAGAGAGAGAGAGAGAGAGAGAGAGAGAGAGAGAGAGAGAGAGAGAGAGAGAGAAGGAACAGAAAAAGAGAGAGATTATGAGTCAGAACGATTGATAGGAAATTTGTGATGCAATTTGAACAAAACTATTTCTTAAACAATGTGTTCATCGCTAAAGTAAGGGTTCGTCCTCCAGTGGCGTAACATCATAAGGACGGGCTCAGGGGTGTTACACCTAAATTATAATTATTAAGGAAGGAAAATTTCAAATGAAAAACAAGAAAGTGGTAATAATGTTTAAGCATTGTAGATTAGGGGATGCAAAACCTGATGCAACATGATCTGTCTTGATGCCTCTACCCTTTTACTAGTACCATACCGCTGCTATTCTTTAACACTAGAACTTCATTCTGTAGACTATTAGCGTTTACATTGTTTTTCAGACTATACATCACAGTGCTAATATGCTTATCTTTCCCTTTTTGAGAATATAGCATATTATCACCATGTAGATAGATTCCTGTTATTGAGTTATTTGAGTTATTTGCGGGTCATCATCATTGCACTCCGAACATGTCCATAGGTGTTCAGATCCCCTCCTCAGCAATTCCCTCAGTGTCCAGCGACTGACGACTCTAGTTCTATGTTGGTTGATAAGTCTTCTTACACGGCCACTAAGTTTCTCCTTTCTGGCTGTGCCCATCTTAACTCCCATTTCCATCATCCGAAGAAGTGACGTGGATCGGTGTTTGTCGAAGTCCTGTGCTCTTCCCACATCTCGGAGGGCATTGATGATGTCCGCCCGATCCATTGGTTGCCCGTCCTCAACGACAGCGCAGCTAGCCAACTGTGTATATCCTTATATATTTGTGTGTTTTTGTTTGTTATTCCAGCTGAAAGTTTTTTTGGCCGAAACGTCGTTCTACTTTTATTTTGTTTCTCCAGTACCAGGTAAAGCTATTACTATACCACTTTTTCCTGTTTTTTTAAAAACAATTTTATAATCCAAAACTTGCCTTGTCCCTGGTGCTGGCAACTCACGCGACGCCTCTGTCCTACACGCGTATGGGGAAAATACTGTGCCCACATTACTTAATGACCAACGAGACATTTTTATGGGCGATGTGAGCGGTTTTACGCCAAGCCGACCTTCTTTCAAACGAAAATAATTTAGTGGTACCATTTTTCATAGACTGGTTGAACATGTGAAACGCGTCAAATACTTGGACACAATAATAGCATCAGATGAAAGGTGCACAACGGAAGTCGAAAGCTGAATAGCTCAGGCCAAAATAAGATTTCAAAAAATGAAAAATATCTTATGCAACAAATCTATGTCAATAGAAATGAGAAAGAGAGTTCATCTGTGCTATAGAACCCATTCTGAGCCATGGAAGCGAATCATGGAGAGTAGACTAACCAATGAAAAGAATATTAGAGGCCATAGAGATGGGATTCCTCAGAAGAATGTTGAAAATTCCCTGGACTGCTAATAAACCAACGAGGACACTCTAAGAGTGGTAAACACAAAAAGGGAGCTCCTAAAAAAGCATAAGAAAGAATCAATCAAAATTTGTCGGACACATCATGAAAAGAGGGAAGTTGAAATACTTGGTTACAACTGGCAAAATACAGGGAGAGAGAGATCGTGGACGACAAAGAGAAAAGATACTGTATAGCTTGGTGTCATGGCATGAAAAACCGTCAACAACAGAACTGATACGATGATACGCCAAGTGGCGTATAGGGAATATGATGTTAGTGACCATAAATTTTACAGACCTTCGGCACATGATTTTTGGGGTAATGTGAGCCCGTGCCGCTTTACTTTCTCGGAAAAAAAATCCGGTACCCTTTAATGGCTGGGTGAACCCGGAAGCCGTCGGATGGGATAAAACCCTACCTCTTGTCCTTTAGGTTCCTTACCATAGAAAGCATATATTCAAAGAAAAGAAGACGGAAGAGCAAGAGGCAACCCACAGTTAAATGGACAGACAACATCAAAGAAGCGTTAAACAATTGACAATGAGTGAAACTGCTGAAAGGGTGAGAACCAGAAGGGAATTTTCTCCCTAGACACCCGAATAGGTGTAAGAGGAAGTAAATATATAAAGAAAGAAGGAATAAAAAAAAAGGATGAAAGAAAGAAAGAAAGAAAGAAAGGATTAACGAAAGAACGAAAGAAAGAGAAAGAAAGAAAGACAGGATAAAATAAAGAAATAAAGAAAACAAAGAAGAGATTGGTGTACATAAACTTTTGAACGTAATCAAAACCGTGTCTTCGAGTTTACAAGACGTGTTGAGGACAAATGATGTTCTGAACGTTCTGGGGTTGCAGTTTCCCTGTTTTGTTTTGGTCTCTGTCAAAACTTTATGTGCGGAGAATATGACGTGTGTTCAAACTCCTTAATAACCAATGATATGCGTTTTATTTATGATGTGATAACGATTTAAACCGGTTTGGGGCCTCCGTAGCCGAGTTGAGAAAACCACCCGACTGGGCTACCGACGTTCGGACAACCCGTGTTCGATTCCCGCTGGAAGCAGTGTGACTTGTAATTGTGGTTGGAAAAAAATACCCCCTCGGTCTACCCAGCCGCTGGCAGAAATGGGTACTTTAGATAACATTATAAAAGTTCTTTAGATAACATGATAAAAGTTCTTTAGATAACATTATAAAAGTTCTTTAGATAACATGATAAAAGTTCTTTAGATAACATGATAAAAGTTCTTTAGATAACACGATACAAGTTCTTTAGATAACATGATAAAAGTTCTTTAGATAACATGATAAAAGTTCTTTAGATAAGACAAAACTTCCTTGCAACATTAGAAACTCTTGACAATAACAGAAAGGTCCAACTCATAATTAATCCCATAATGCATTTTTAATCGAGTTCTTTCGCTAGGGCATTCAGAGCTTCTTTAGAATAAGGGTCACATTATAGATGTAATCATACTAGCTACACGGGGTATTTGCCGTTAGATTTTCTAATGAGTTTGTCTGGCAACAGGATTTGCGTACTTTAGTTTCCATGGGACTGATCCGAGTGTGATGGGATTATTGGACTTGCTACTTCCAAGTGTTTTTGAAAGGAATTATTCCTGAAATTTATCTTTTCTTCTTCAAAAGCTAATGGTGTAAAGAGTGTTGCAATTATATTGAGATTTGCCAGGCATCTTTATCTGTTTTGTTGTCAGGATAGCACTATTATCGCTACAATCGAAGATTGGCCATTAGAGTTCAGATATCTTTCCTGATAACACTGGAAGATCTCAACATAAATACCACAAGACTGTAAACCTTCCAGGTTTAACACGCACAAGTAATGAGAAGAGGGGAAAAGATAAACCTTGAAGTAAACTTGTTGTTGTTGAAGTAAAATAAGTAAAGTATCCCTCCACGCCTTGATAGTAAAAGTAAAGTAAAGAGCTCCGTCACACCAAGTGACGTTTAGGAAATATGGTGTTAGTGACCATAATTTTTACAGACCTTCGGCACAAGATTTTTGGGATAATATGGTCAGTATTACTTACGCTCATGCCGCTTTACTTTCTCAGAAAAAAATCCGGTACCCTTTTAAGTCTGGGTGAACGCAGAAGCCGTCTATCAGACTCGAACCCGACCTCCTGTCCTTTGTAGCCTAGCTCACTAACCACAGAGCTATCGCGGCTCCTCACGCTTTGCTAGGCGTATAGGAAATGTGGCGTTATTGACCTTATTTTGCTATGACCACACACATGTTAAAGTAATGTGCTAGGTATCACGCCAGGCTACCTTATTTTGCTATGACCACACACATGTTAAAGTAATGTGCTAGGCGTATAGGAAATGTGGCGTTATTGACCTTATTTTTCTATGACCACACACATGTTAAAGTAATGTGCTAGGTATCACGCCAGGCTACCTTATTTTGCTATGACCACACACATGTTAAAGTAATGTGCTAGGCGTATAGGACATGTGGCGTTATTGACCTTATTTTTCTATGACCACACACATGTTAAAGTAATGTGCTAGGTATCACGCCAGGCTACCTTATTTTTCTATGACCACACACATGTTAAAGTAAAGTGGTAGGTATCACGCTAGGCTACCTTATTTTTCTATGACCACACACATGTTAAAGTAAAGTGGTAGGTATCACGCCAGGCTACCTTATTTTTCTATGACCACACACATGTTAAAGTAATGTGGTAGGTATCACGCCAGGCTACCTTATTTTTCTATGACCACACACATGTTAAAGTAATGTGCTAGGTATCACGCCAGGCTACCTTATTTTTCTATGACCACACACATGTTAAAGTAATGTGCTAGGTATCACGCCAGGCTACCTTATTTTTCTATGACCACACACATGTTAAAGTAAAGTGGTAGGTATCACGCCAGGCTACCTTATTTTTCTATGACCACACACATGTTAAAGTAAAGTGGTAGGTATCACGCCAGGCTACCTTATTTTTCTATGACCACACACATGTTAAAGTAATGTGCTAGGTATCACGCCAGGCTACCCTTACTTCCGATAAAATCTCTGGTACACATTTTTAAAAGCTGGGTGAACCCGTGAGCTTTGTTGATCCGAAAATAAAACCCACCACTTCTAGGGATCGAATCCTTCTGATCAAGGCGTGAGCACGCTAACAACTCAGCCACTGAGGCTTCTAGGCCTAGAAGACAGTGGATTAATAAAATAGTAAAGATTTCAATGGGCATAATGAAGGGACACACAGACCATTAACTCAAACACTCCATTTTCTCTTGACCCTGAAAGACAACAGATTAAGGGGAAAGAAAAGTAAGGAAAGACAAATCATAGCCTTACTGTTTTTGAGGAATTGAGTAAAGGGACCTCATTTATCTTAAGCAAATCTCTTGTGCGTTCTTGGTGCATTGATGTCCTTTCTTCCTGACAAAATGCACTGCCAACTATAGAGGAGGTCAGAGGTAAGAAACGGAAATCCTGAAAAATCCCCAATTATCGTGACGTTTTCAGCTTTGTTAGCATGGGCGGTTGTGGGTAGATTTACATATGCCATCTATAAATACTGAAGGTGAAGATGTCACGTCAGTTGAGGTTTCCCCTGGTTTCCCCATCTGCCCTCTGGACAGCTGACTGTGAGAAAAAGCCAGGTATCCGTTTTATCTCCCCAAAGTCGACTTGACGTCTTTCCAACCATAAAATTTCCTAAGGAATGCGACTTTGTTGAAGCGCCATTCACTTATACATCCCATTGTGATTGCTTAAGAAAAGTTGTCAATTATATCTTCACAGCTTTTTGCTGTGCACCTACAATGTTGTAAATAACAATAGGAGAAATACATCTACTAGACGTACAATCTTACATATATCTGGGAATCAATTCAGAGGAAGAGGTATGTTTCTATCTATTGACCTTTCGAGCCGTAACCGGCCCATAGGGCGTAGACCAAGATACACCTTCTCCTATATGAATTTTTGTTCTAGCAGTTTTCTTTTAAAGATATTTTATCAAATCTCGCCATCTGTCTCTGTTCTGTGCAAGCAGTTCTATCTCATTGAGGGAGCCGATTCCTGCTGCTCTTGCCTCTCTCATCAATGTTCTTCTCAGTGTCTCCCTGGGTCTTCCTCTTTTTCTTTTACCTGTTGTTTCCCATATGAGGGCTTGCTTTGCTATTCGATTATTATCTCTTCTCATCACATGTCCAACGTAGAGGTATGTTTACAGCACTCGGAAAAATTAACAAATAATCAACAACAGACACAAATATGGACCAAAACAGGATCGGACCCGTACTCAGTGGCACAGCGCCTTATATATATCTGGGAAGTATTATAGATAAAGAGGGAGGAACAAAGAATAATACCAACATAAGGATATAAAAAATAAGAGGAGCGTTCGTTGCCTTGGAAACATACGGAAATCAAATCCAAAGAAATAAGTTAAATACAAAAATAAAAATTATAAACACCAATGTTAAATCAGTCACATAATATTGCTGTACTGAAACATGGAGAACAACACCAATGACAATGCTGAAGATACAGACCTTCATTAATGGATGCTTGCGCAGAATAAAAGAATAGAAATGGTAGGACAACATTACAAACTTAGAACTATGGGAAAGTGCAAGTAAAAAAAAAAAAAAGATAAATAGCTTATGCAACAAATCTATGTTAATAGAAGTGACAAAGAGTTCATCGGTGCTATATAGAACCAATTCTGACCTATGGAAGCAAATCATGGACAGTAGGCAAACAAATGAAAAGACGATTAGAGGCCACAGAGATGGGATTTCTCAGAAGAATGTAAGAAAGTTCCCTGGTCAGCTAAAAAGACCAATGAAAAAATCCTCAAAGAGGCCAACACAAAAAGGGAACTTCTAAAAAACATCAGGAAGAAACAATCAACATTTTTTGGGCACATCTCTGAAGAGGAAAGTTGGAATACTTGGTTACAACTGCAAAATAAAAGGAAAAAGAGATTGCGGACGACAAAGAGAGAAAATACTGGATAGCTTGGTGTCATGACATGGAAAACAGTCAACAACAGAACTGTTACGATGCACTGTAGATAGAAGATTATGGAAGGACATGATCGCCTACGCCAACCAGTATAGCACATGGTGATGATGATGACCAGTCAAATACCAGTGGACAAAGAGAACGAAGGCGATAGCGCTGGATAGGACACACACTGCGGAAGCTAACTGACAGTACTACACAGCAGGCTCTTTTTTGGAATTCCCAGGGAATGAGACAATGAGGTAAAACCAAAATATTCTTGGAGAGGACAGGTGGAAGTAGAGATGAAGATGATGGGAAGAGATGGAATGATCTTAGAAGAATGGCAAAAAACAAAACGGCGTGGAAAGTGTTTGTTGAAGACCTATGCTCCACAGGGAGCTGAAAGTATTTGTTAAAGACCTATGCTCCACAGGGAGCTGAAAGTGTTTGTTGAAGACCTATGCTCCACAGGGAGCTGAAAGTGTTTGTTGAAGACCTATGCTCCACAGGGAGCTGAAAGTGTTTGTTGAAGACCTATGCTCCACAGGGAGCTGAAAGTGTTTGTTGAAGACCTATGCTCCACAGGGAGCTGAAAGTGTTTGTTGAAGACCTATGCTCCACAGGGAGCTGAAAGTGTTTGTTGAAGACCTATGCTCCACATGGAATTGAAAGGCAGAAGAGGAAAAGAATATTGCACCTTTTTTCGGCCAACGTAGCGTGCACATGAACTGGTAAAGTAGTTTTGATTTCAATTTTAGATGGCAATTTCTGTCTAATGCTACATGTAAGACTCGGTTTGTGGTTGAACAGACCGTGTCTCGTCAATATGTAGGCAAAACTCCCAAGCTATCAAGTTTTAGAATCAAGACACAACATTAACGTGCTAAATCTGTTAACTTAGGATCGTCAACAAATGAAAAATATTGAATCTCACATCGAGACTACGCACTCACTTACATTGACCGCCTCATTTCAGGTCACGATTTGTTATATTTTTGCATCTCTATTTTAAATTGAAAATTTCCTTTAAAAACACATTCTTCTGACATTTCCAGAATTTACAGCTTATAAATAATTTACAACGTTATGGAAAGGATGCTGTATAGGACCAATTCACAACAATGAAAGCAAATCATGGACAGCAGACAAACAAATGAAAAGAAGATTAGAGATCTCAGAGATGGAGAAAAGTTGAAAGTTCACTGAACAGCTAAAAAGACAAAGGAGAACATTCTTAAAGAGGCTAAAACAAAAAGGGATTAAAAAACATTAACATCTTTTAGGCTCATCATGTGAAGAGGGAGGTTGAAAATTCTTGGTTGCTGTTGTTTTGATGGTTTGGACTACATCTTTGCGAGGTACAATCCGTTCAACATAAGAATAAGTCTTTTATAACGACAGACAGAAGATGCTAGCTAGTTGGTGTTGTGGCACAGTAGACAAACAACATAACTGATACGATGCGCTGTGTAGAGAGAATTATACAAGATTGATGAATTATTGAAGATTGGTGAATTATAGAAGATTGATGAATTATGAAGGTTGATGAATTATAGACGATTGATGAATTATGAAGGTTGATGAATTATAGAAGATTGATGAATTATAGAAGATTGATGAATTATGAAGGTTAATGAATTATAGAAGATTGATGAATTATGAAGGTTGAATAATTATAGAAGATTGATGAATTATAGAAGATTGTTGAATTATGAAGGTTGATGAATTATAGAAGATTGATGAATTATAGAAGATTGATGAATTATAGAAGATTGATGAATTATAGAAGATTGATGAATTATAGAAAATTGATGAATTATGAAGGTTGATGCATTATAGAAGACTGATGAATTATAGAAGTTTGATGAATTATAGAAGATTGATGAATTATAGAAGATTGATGAATTATGAAGGTTGATGAATTATGAAGGTTGATGAATTATGAAGATTGATGAATTATAGAAGATTGATGAATTATTAAGGTTGATGGATTGACCACCAACGCCAACAAGTATGGCACATGATGATCATGAAAGGGAACCGAAAGTCAAATGTGTGATTCACTTTACGTGTTTTTCTTTGAAATATCTTACAATTGTTTCTTTCGTCATCTGGTTAAAAGCAAGTTTCTGTTAATATAAAAAAAAAAGAGACCAAACTCGGCCTAGACCGGATAGGACACTTAGGCTCGATGTCCACCGTGGTAGGACACAGTAGACTCAATGTCCACACGGACAGGGCAGAGAAAGGTTCGATTATCCACAAGGACAGGACACAGTAGACTCGATGTCCATCACGACAGGACACAGTGACTCGATGTCCATCACGACAGGACACAGTAGACTCGATGTCCATCACGACAGGACACAGTGACTCGATGTCCATCACGACAGGACACAGTAGACTCGATGTCCATCACGACAGGACACAGTAGACTCGATGTCCATCACGACAGGACACAGTAGACTCGATGTCCATCACGACAGGACACAGTAGACTCGATGTCCATCACGACAGGACACAGTGACTCGATGTTCATCACGACAGGACACCGTAGACTCGATGTCCACAAGGACAGGACACAGTAGACTCAATATCCACACGGACAGAACACAGTAGACTCGATGTCCATCACGACAGGACACAGTAGACTCGATGTCCATCACGACAAGACACAGTGACTCGATGTCCATCACGACAGGACACAGTGACTCGATGTTCATCACGACAGGACACCGTAGACTCGATGTCCACAAGGACAGGACACAGTAGACTCGATGTCCATCACGACAGGACACAGTAGACTCGATGTCCATCACGACATGACACAGTAGATTCAATGTCCACAAGGATAGGCCACAGTAGACTCAAGGTCCACCACAGTAGGATACAGTAGACTCAATGTCCACCACAGTAGGATACAGTAGACTCAATGTCCACCACAGTAGGATACAGTAGACACAATGTCCACCACAGTAGGTTACAGTAGACTCAATGTCCACCACAGTAGGATACAGTAGACTCAATGTCCACCACAGTAGGATACAGTAGACTCAATGTCCACCACAGTAGGTTACAGTAGACTCAATGTCCACCACAGTAGGACACAGTAGACTCAATGTCCACCATGAAATTTTGTAAATTACATTACCGAAGTGTACACAAGAAATATCTCTACTGACTAGAGCTCGTGTTCTCATTGAAACCGTATATCAAATGTAAGGAGAATGAGATCTCATGAGAGACAAATGACTAGATTTATTGAAGCTGCTCATTTTTCTGTAAATCTTTTGAATGTAGAATTGACAACGTGAACCATCGCTGTAGTTCCATTGTAGTTATATAACTCAAGGATATTCACGTTATGTCATGTAATGAGACGGGAAAGACTGGAATATATTGTTACAACAGAGAAAAAAATCGAGGGAAGACGAAACATAGAGTAACAGAGCGAAAATTACTCGATACATAAAGAGAATGGTTTTGTAGAAAGTCAAGAATGTACATTATAAACAAGTTAATAGATAGAAAGTTGAGGAGAGACATGAACATTAAAGCCTACAAGGAAAGGATGTTACTTGATAATGATAAGAACTTGAACGAAGTAGTGCAAGAAGGAGAACACGATTTAGTTGTTCATTATAAAGTTGTTGATGTTCTCTCATTTATCTATTTTTTTTAGCCCCATCAGTAACGGTATCATCCTCTGCACTTCTCACTGTTATAAAATGATATGGTTTAGGTGGAAAAAGAAAACATGGCTCATCGTATATCCCTAGACCGGTCGTACGCTAATCTTACGGTCTGTTGTTTGCTGTGCGACGGGGATAATCTGACGACTAACTGTGTGTCTATATGTTCGGAATTGTAGTCAACAACGATGGCCTAACATCATCAAGTGCTATACATTTTAAAAAATATGACGATCATCATTTTCAAGAGGACGTGAACTTCCGGTATATGGTGGATAGGAGGCAGGAACAATTGAAGGTTATGCATGAAAAGTGTTCCTTGTTGCAGTTTCCTCATATTCCAAGTCCGGCTTGTTGCAGGAGCTACTGAGTTAAGTGCTCTGTGCACACCGTGAGCTGTGTGTCTCATCCGTTTTGATCATGTTTCGATATTCCAATTGTTTACGATGAATGATGATATCGTATGACAGGGAACAGTTGGCTGTGTTCACCTTCTGCGCAGCTTCGCCATATATCTTTTGGCGTGTGCTGAGACTGCTATGATGGGGACTACAGATACTTTTCTTTGTTTGGGAGATGAGTTAGTAATTCGGGTGATTACACTGGCACGGACGGTTGAGCAATTATAGATTTTAATTCGTTTGCAGCGATACCGAGGCCTTCCATGACCAAATAACAAAAGAAAAAAAGAAAAAAAAAGAGAGAAGAGAGAAGAAAACGTTATTGAAAATATAAATTGCAGAAACTTGTAAATTGAGCAGTACACAGACAGAAAAAGTTTATTACGTGAAGAAAGGGAAATGTTTCTCCAGTGAGCAACAGAACCCGTCCATTTCCGTAAATACATTCGTCTGGAGAGCCGCGATAGCTCAGTGGTTAATGAACTGGACTACCACGGACAAGGGGTAGGGTTCGATCCCAACCGACGGCTTCCGGGTTCACCCAGCCTTAAATGGGTACTGGATTTTTTTCTGGGAAAGTAAAGCAGCACGGGCGTAATACTGACCACATTACCCCAAAAATCATGTGCTGAAGGTCTGTAAAATATAGGGTCACTAACACCATATTTCCCCATACGCCACTTGGCGTAACGGGGGTCCTTTACTTACTTTTACTGTCGTCTGAGATAAGGATATACAAGTAAAAAAAAAAGTAAAGTACCCCCGTCACGCCAAGTGGCGTATAGGGAATATTGTGTTAGTGACCATACATTTTACAGAACTTCGGCACATTATTTTTTTGGATAAGGTGGTCCGTATTACGCTCGTGCCGCTTTACTTTCCCAGAAAAATCCCGGTACCCATTAAAGGCTGGGCGAACCCGGAAGCCGTCGGTTGGGATTCTATTCATGAAATTTGTTTCACTGCAGTCGGGGCATCCCCATAACCGCCCCAGCATTTCCCGAAGCGTGTACCGACTAATTGTTCCTGTAAGGTGTTAATTATTGATACATTGACGTCTCCCACTAAGCATTGTTCCTGTAAGGTGTTAATTATTGATACATTGACGTCTCCCACTAAGCATTGTTCCTGTAAGGTGTTAATTGTTGATACATTGACGTCTCCCACTAAGCATTGTTCCTGTAAGGTGTTAATTATTGATACATTGACGTCTCCCACTAAGCATTGTTCCTGTAAGGTGTTAATTATTTATACATTGACGTCTCCCACTAAGCATTGTTCCTGTAAGGTGTTAATTATTGATACATTGACGTCTCCCACTAAGCATTGTTCCTGTAAGGTGTTAATTATCGATACATTGACGTCTCACACTAAACATTGTTCATGTAAGGTGTTAATTATTGATACATTGACGTCTCACACTAAGCATTGTTCCTGTAAGGTGTTAATTATTGATACATTGACGTCTCTCACTAAGCATTGTTCATGTAAGGTGTTAATTGTTGATACATTGACGTCTCCCACTAAGCATTGTTCCTGTAAGGTGTTAATTGTTGATACATTGACGTCTCCCACTAAGCATTGTTCCTGTAAGGTGTTAATTATTGATACATTGACGTCTCCCACTAAGCATTGTTCCTGTAAGGTGTTAATTATTGATACATTGACGTCAGTAGTATACAAGGGTCCATTTGACCCGTATTTAGGCGTAAATTAACAAAGATATATAGTAGGCGTATTTTACGCCTAATGTACACGAGAGACAAGGGGAGTTAAGCGGTCGTGCGGCGGGCGGTGTGACCCCTCGTGCGGTCGTCGTGTTGACCTCTAGGCCCGGTGACCCCGGAAGTGCCCTGTTTATGTTTGGTGTAGGCTGACTTTGGAGTTCTTGAGCGATAGTGATAGGTTAGTAGATTATACAACATCAATGAAAAACGATCAATATAAAACAGAAGACAAAGATATATTTTATTCTTTATTATCTCAATAGGTGTATAACATACATTGATATCATATATCATTACAAACATATTCAGGACATTGAGTTAATATATAGTACAAGGATAACATTTATTTATAGCTATGTAGTTGGGTGCCTGCTTAGCTATGTGTCATAAATGAATGATAAGGGGTGAAACTGTTAGAGATTGCTGGGTAGTCTAAACTGGTAGTGTAAAGAGTTAAATATCTAAAGGCGTAGTCGAGACGTTATCAGTAGCTACCTTTCTTTTAATATAGAAATATGAAAGAGCATTTCTTGTTTGACTGTAGGAAAATATGGAATTATTTAAGACTTTGAAACCTACATTTTTCCCACCCTTAGCCTTTTGTGTGGCGAGAACCTCTAAAAACATATCTTTATCTAATTTGTTGTGTTGCTTGCTTAACCCTTTACAACTGATTTTATCGTAATCCCCACTACAATGGTACGTCTTACTACATAAGCTAACAAGAGCTGTCCCTTCGTACTCTAGTTTAAAAAGACCTGGCGTTCGTTTTGTGTACGCTTTAACACTCTTACAGCTTATACAATCTGTCTTGCTAATATGTTCAGCGCAAAACTCGGCAGGAAACCAGTCTTTATATATACTATTAAACTCATCCCGCAGACCTGCCTTAACTATAGCCTCCAACTTAGGTGCACTTAAAGCCAAGTATAAACTATCAGTATCTGTTTCACATAACTGAAAGTTGGACCTATCTACAAACTTATCTAAGAACTCGAAATAAAAATCTAACATTCGAAGTTTTGCATATTGATACACGAAGAAACCGATTTGTAGAGGCAAGTCCCAAGCAGTTTTCTTTTTCTCCATCTCAATTTCAAAAAGATCCTCCCCTATTTCAGTCATCTTTTTAAACCGGGAACTATTAATCATTTTCGATATCTCACCCCCCTGAACGTACAAGACAGCGCTATGATTGGCCTTATTGGTTAGCGTCTTCCCGTAGGCTGAGTTTCCTAAGAGCTTCATTGTATCGCTTACTATAGATTGATTTTCATCTAGATCACCAGCCCTCCTAGCGTCAGAAACCATTTCGCCAAACTTTTTAAAACAACTAGACGGTTGATATTCTATCACTTGATAAATTTTTGTTACCACCAATCCGTGGTCTAAATACCATTTTAACAGTGGTGTTGCCAACAAAATTTTTTCCCCGACATAACTACCTATTAGGGTGCGACGAGGGGTTGACAACAAGTTATGTTTGAGGGCATATTCACCCATAAACGGTCCAATATCAGCACGCGTGACGTCAATATTTTTGAAAATTGGAGTCATCTCACTGAAATATTCCTTCAGGCAGTCGGGGACGTGTAGATCACATTCCACTAAACCAAAACATGTCCCATCTGAAATAGAAGCCAGAATCTGTTTATCACTGAGAGGGAGCCCTTCTTTAGAGTAAGAGGGTCTAGCGCGAGGGATGGCTTTAGAAAGGAAAGCCCTAATGCTTGGGTCAGACTTTTTCAGAGCCTGCCACTCACATTCCCACATAACTTCTACTGGGACTTTGACCTCCTCAGTTAGATAGGTGTGTATCTCACATGTTTTTTCAAACAGCTCGAACAAGGGCTTATTATTAACAGGGTTTCTATCTTTATCTTTGGTGAGGGGACAGTCTTTATGACCATGGTACATACAACCATGAAAATTATAACCTCTTCTATTGGATTTATCCCACCCATCCACAGGGATATTTCTATCACCTAACCGAAACTCCCTCCCATTAAACTGAGTTTTCAACTCCACCCCTTTCTGGTGGGCGACCCACGTTAGCCACTCTCTACTTTGTTGGACATAATAGTTATCTTTTTCGACCCTAAACCCGGTCTCCATTCTTCTAATAATTGGATAATCTGTTGGCATTGGGTTCATCAGAGCCCAAAGATACAACGCATTGGCATCGTATCCTTGGATGGATTTGACCAGCTTTCCTCCCCTAATAAACGTTTTACCTACCTCGTGATACCTATGAAAAATTATAGATGGACCCCCGACGATATTATCTCTAATCATTGTGTGTAGACGCGCCTGTTTGTTCGAACATAAACTAAACATTACACCCCTATCAACAGTCTTAAAAAGATACTTTAAACAAACACCCGGAACCGAAATGGCGTCTTTAAAACAGTCCACACCCCGCTCCCCATAAAAGCGAACCTGCTGCTCTAAGGCTTCTAAGAATGGGACTACATCTTTGTTATTATACCAAATCAAAAAGTCCCTAAGGGTCGTCATGTTATTGTCCTTCCAGACCTTTTTACACAGATCGTACTCCTCTTCCGAAATATTAACATTTTTTAGGTTGGAAAAGAATGCTTCGTGTGGGGGTAACTCCGTCTCATTCAACTTGTTTAAATCGGTTACGTACTCGTAACAGAAAACACCCTTGGTCTCCTCTACTTTATAAGCTGCCAAGTACTTGCTATAACTAAAACCTGGCGCTAGATAATTTATGATATCTAGGAACTTTAACTTCGGCGTTGCAATACACATAAAGTTATTGTTTCTTTTAACTATAAACTTGAACGGTTTTGCTACTTTGTAGTCTACTTCCATTTTATCTTCCTCTTCTTCGTTAACATCGGCTTCTTCTTCGTCGTCTTCTTCTTCTTCTTCTTCTTCTTCTTCACCCACTTGTGCAGTAGCATCCATGAAGTGCTTTATTAAATAAGGTTTAATGACGTTGATGTCATATTTCCCCGAGTTAAACCCTATCACTGGAAGCTCTTTTAAATATTCATCAAACTTAGCTATTAGCTTGTGTTTGGTCAGTTCATGGAGTTGAGTAAAAATACTTTCAAACCGAGCTCGCAACAACGAGTACGCCGTACCAGCGATTCCAGTGAGGTAATCAACCATCTGACTAACTAAAACCTGTGGGTCACCCTTCGTTATGAAGCATATTGGGCCCTCCCACCCGGGGACATTTGACGCTATAGAGCAGGAGAGGGGCACGTGTTTAGCTACAAAGGTAGTCGAGTACGTCTCTTTGGGAACATTCCTACTATCAAAGTAACATTCATAATCGAATGTCGCCCTGAATGGGTAAATAAAACATTCTGGAGTACTGATCCCTTCAGCGCTGATCGCGTCCCATACACTTTCAGGTGAAGAGTAAACACCACCTATATATGTCTCTACAGTCATATCCCCATTACAAGTTTTTTCGTGCCTATCCATACGCCCAAACTTTTTCCACAATTTTCCACATTTTCCACAAGAAAAGCTTTTACTAGCCCTAGAAAGATCGTTTATATAAAAGAAGTGGTTTTTGTAAAGTAAAAGACGGAGAGTTTCGCTATAACTACTGCCACTTCTCAGGACAATACGCAAGGCTTGTTCAGAATCAAACTCAAAAATATCTAGGTTTACTGAAAAACAACTTTCTAAGAGAGACATTTCGGCAAGAGTTACACCGGGAAAGATACTTAACATTAGAGACGGGTTAAACTGTTTGAAAAGTAGTCTCGACGCCTTCCTAACACCATCAACAGAGGCACCTCTATGGACAGCTAGACAACGGAAGAAACAGAGATTATCATTGTAAACTTTAGAATTGGAGTCGGTTTGAAGGGTATTAATACCTTGATTTGATGCAATGTAGGGTGGGATATCTAGCAGACACCCTATAGGATAATCTTGAAGTTTATAAACATAAACACTCGTACTGACTAATGCTTCTAAGGTATATTTGGTTGTCTCCCTGTTTTTATTTGCATACCCTAATATATCACTTTCATTTAATCTATCAACAAATGTTTCAAAATCGTATCTGTTGTTAACTAACATGGGTTTGTCTAAGCCTGTCGCATTATTTGAGCTGGCGTGAAAGTAACGCAGCCCCTGTGTCTCCCTATGTCTTAAGACCAGATGATGACTATAATTCACCTTGAAACGCTTTTTCTGGGCTTGAAAAATTGGGTTTATAAGGGTCTTCCAATCTATAGGAGTATCAGGCTGATGGAATATAGTATACGTGTCCATGTATTTGTTCCTACGTTCGTGTGTTCTAATAGCTAACCAGTTGTTCTTATATATCTTCCTAATATCTTGAGGTAACTTATTTAAAGAGTCCATTTCATTAATAAGTCTTGGTCTCTTTGAGGGGTCTTGAGTCGAACTCTTTACTGCCCGCTTGCGTGAGGTTGTCGATACTTGTGGACATGCTGGTGATGCAGGAACTACTGATACAAGAGATGCAGAATGCTCTGTCTTAATATGTCTGGCAAGGTGGTCTGCTCTATTATAAACTCGTTCACAAACAGCACACTTGTATGCCTGACGCACATGTACACTAGCAAAGTGTCGTTTTATGTCCCAGCTCCGGGTGAAAGTTTTGGAGCAGAGATGACAAGTGTTAGACATCTGTAGAAAAGAAATTGAAACATTACAACTAAAGAATAAAGAACAGTAAACATTACAAGGAAAGAAAACCAGTAAATGTAATCAACGAGACTCACAAATTGTCGAAATTAGGTTACTAAAGTATCATACTATAATATTAAAGAACTAAGATAACACTTACTTTTACGTGTCTGAAGGCGCGAGCCACAACCGCCCGCAACAACTGTAATCGTATATCTGATTACAAGCTTCTCAGATATATACACTTGAAACACCGGAAGTGTTACTAAAAATAGAACTGACCTCTGAGGCAATACCGATGTGTTACTAAAAATAGTTTTTGACCGCTGACGCAATGCCCGTGGAGTTTCTAAAAATAGATTTTGACGTATGATGGCAATTTTATGATTTTACCTCCTGACCGTTTTTGGTGACTACGCCCCTGAATTCGACGAAAAGCGTAAATTTTCACGCTAGGCATACCCCACACTTTATTTTAGACATCCCCATTGCAAAAATTTACATTAAAAACCAATTTTAGGATTTTACCCACTTATCATTTTTTGAGGGTTACGCCCATAGAATTGATAAAAATCGTAAATTTAACACGTAGGCTTACCTAAAACTTTATTTTAGACATCCCCACACCAAAAATTTACTTAAAAATCACTTTTGAAATTGTAACCCCCCTTACCATTTTTGAGGGTTACGCCCCTGAAATCGATAAAATTCGTTAATTTAGCACGTAGGCTTACCGAAAACTTTATTTTAGACATCCCCACACCAAAAATTTACTTAAAAATCACTTTTGAAATTGTAACCCCCCTTACCATTTTTGAGGGTTACGCCCCTGAAATCGAGAAAATTCGTTAATTTAGCACGTAGGCTTACCTAAAACTTTATTTTAGACATCCCCACACCAAAAATTAACTTAAAAATCACTTTTGAAATTGTTACCCCCCTTAAAATTTTTGAGGGTTACGCCCCTGAAATCTATAAAAAATTGAAATATAACCTCAAGGCATACCTCCCACATAATTTTTGACACCCCTACATATCAAATTCCATAAAAAAAACAACAAAAAGCTAGTAGTGATGGTGGCTGTGAACTCAACAGAAAAGTGGAATAACATGCACCGAAATACAATAGATTTGGCACCGAAACTGTTTCGGTGCCAAAACATGCACGAGAAGTAGTATGTTAGGGTTCACAGCCACCATCACTACTAGCTTTTTGTTGTTTTTTTTATGGAATTTGATATGTAGGGGTGTCAAAAATTATGTGGGAGGTATGCCTTGAGGTTATATTTCAATTTTTTATAGATTTCAGGGGCGTAACCCTCAAAAATTTTAAGGGGGTAACAATTTCAAAAGTGATTTTTAAGTTAATTTTTGGTGTGGGGATGTCTAAAATAAAGTTTTAGGTAAGCCTACGTGCTAAATTAACGAATTTTCTCGATTTCAGGGGCGTAACCCTCAAAAATGGTAAGGGGGGTTACAATTTCAAAAGTGATTTTTAAGTAAATTTTTGGTGTGGGGATGTCTAAAATAAAGTTTTCGGTAAGCCTACGTGCTAAATTAACGAATTTTATCGATTTCAGGGGCGTAACCCTCAAAAATGGTAAGGGGGGTTACAATTTCAAAAGTGATTTTTAAGTAAATTTTTGGTGTGGGGATGTCTAAAATAAAGTTTTAGGTAAGCCTACGTGTTAAATTTACGATTTTTATCAATTCTATGGGCGTAACCCTCAAAAAATGATAAGTGGGTAAAATCCTAAAATTGGTTTTTAATGTAAATTTTTGCAATGGGGATGTCTAAAATAAAGTGTGGGGTATGCCTAGCGTGAAAATTTACGCTTTTCGTCGAATTCAGGGGCGTAGTCACCAAAAACGGTCAGGAGGTAAAATCATAAAATTGCCATCATACGTCAAAATCTATTTTTAGAAACTCCACGGGCATTGCGTCAGCGGTCAAAAACTATTTTTAGTAACACATCGGTATTGCCTCAGAGGTCAGTTCTATTTTTAGTAACACTTCCGGTGTTTCAAGTGTATATATCTGAGAAGCTTGTAATCAGATATACGATTACAGTTGTTGCGGGCGGTTGTGGCTCGCGCCTTCAGACACGTAAAAGTAAGTGTTATCTTAGTTCTTTAATATTATAGTATGATACTTTAGTAACCTAATTTCGACAATTTGTGAGTGTCGTTGATTACATTTACTGGTTTTCTTTCCTTGTAATGTTTACTGTTCTTTATTCTTTAGTTGTAATGTTTCAATTTCTTTTCTACAGATGTCTAACACTTGTCATCTCTGCTCCAAAACTTTCACCCGGAGCTGGGACATAAAACGACACTTTGCTAGTGTACATGTGCGTCAGGCATACAAGTGTGCTGTTTGTGAACGAGTTTATAATAGAGCAGACCACCTTGCCAGACATATTAAGACAGAGCATTCTGCATCTCTTGTATCAGTAGTTCCTGCATCACCAGCATGTCCACAAGTATCGACAACCTCACGCAAGCGGGCAGTAAAGAGTTCGACTCAAGACCCCTCAAAGAGACCAAGACTTATTAATGAAATGGACTCTTTAAATAAGTTACCTCAAGATATTAGGAAGATATATAAGAACAACTGGTTAGCTATTAGAACACACGAACGTAGGAACAAATACATGGACACGTATACTATATTCCATCAGCCTGATACTCCTATAGATTGGAAGACCCTTATAAACCCAATTTTTCAAGCCCAGAAAAAGCGTTTCAAGGTGAATTATAGTCATCATCTGGTCTTAAGACATAGGGAGACACAGGGGCTGCGTTACTTTCACGCCAGCTCAAATAATGCGACAGGCTTAGACAAACCCATGTTAGTTAACAACAGATACGATTTTGAAACATTTGTTGATAGATTAAATGAAAGTGATATATTAGGGTATGCAAATAAAAACAGGGAGACAACCAAATATACCTTAGAAGCATTAGTCAGTACGAGTGTTTATGTTTATAAACTTCAAGATTATCCTATAGGGTGTCTGCTAGATATCCCACCCTACATTGCATCAAATCAAGGTATTAATACCCTTCAAACCGACTCCAATTCTAAAGTTTACAATGATAATCTCTGTTTCTTCCGTTGTCTAGCCATCCATAGAGGTGCCTCTGTTGATGGTGTTAGGAAGGCGTCGAGACTACTTTTCAAACAGTTTAACCCGTCTCTAATGTTAAGTATCTTTCCCGGTGTAACTCTTGCCGAAATGTCTCTCTTAGAAAGTTGTTTTTCAGTAAACCTAGATATTTTTTAGTTTGATTCTGAACAAGCCTTGCGTATTGTCCTGAGAAGTGGCAGTAGTTATAGCGAAACTCTCCGTCTTTTACTTTACAAAAACCACTTCTTTTATATAAACGATCTTTCTAGGGCTAGTAAAAGCTTTTCTTGTGGAAAATGTGGAAAATTGTGGAAAAAGTTTGGGCGTATGGATAGGCACGAAAAAACTTGTAATGGGGATATGACTGTAGAGACATATAAAGGTGGTGTTTACTCTTCACCTGAAAGTGTATGGGACGCGATCAGCGCTGAAGGGATCAGTACTCCAGAATGTTTTATTTACCCATTCAGGGCGACATTCGATTATGAATGTTACTTTGATAGTAGGAAAGTTCCCAAAGAGACGTACTCGACTACCTTTGTAGCTAAACACGTGCCCCTCTCCTGCTCTATAGCGTCAAATGTCCCCGGGTGGGAGGGCCCAATATGCTTCATAACGAAGGGTGACCCACAGGTTTTAGTTAGTCAGATGGTTGATTACCTCACTGGAATCGCTGGTACGGCGTACTCGTTGTTGCGAGCTCGGTTTGAAAGTATTTTTACTCAACTCCATGAACTGAGCAAACACAAGCTAATAGCTAAGTTTGATGAATATTTAAAAGAGCTTCCAGTGATAGGGTTTAACTCGGGGAAATATGACATCAACGTCATTAAACCTTATTTAATAAAGCACTTCATGGATGCTACTGCACAAGTGGGTGAAGAAGAAGAAGAAGACGACGAAGAAGAAGCCGATGTTAACGAAGAAGAGGAAGATAAAATGGAAGTAGACTACAAAGTAGCAAAACCGTTCAAGTTTATAGTTAAAAGAAACAATAACTTTATGTGTATTGCAACGCCGAAGTTAAAGTTCCTAGATATCATAAATTATCTAGCGCCAGGTTTTAGTTATAGCAAGTACTTGGCAGCTTATAAAGTAGAGGAGACCAAGGGTGTTTTCTGTTACGAGTACGTAACCGATTTAAACAAGTTGAATGAGACGGAGTTACCCCCACACGAAGCATTCTTTTCCAACCTAAAAAATGTTAATATTTCGGAAGAGGAGTACGATCTGTGTAAAAAGGTCTGGAAGGACAATAACATGACGACCCTTAGGGACTTTTTGATTTGGTATAATAACAAAGATGTAGTCCCATTCTTAGAAGCCTTAGAGCAGCAGGTTCGCTTTTATGGGGAGCGGGGTGTGGACTGTTTTAAAGACGCCATTTCGGTTCCGGGTGTTTGTTTAAAGTATCTTTTTAAGACTGTTGATAGGGGTGTAATGTTTAGTTTATGTTCGAACAAACAGGCGCGTCTACACACAATGATTAGAGATAATATCGTCGGGGGTCCATCTATAATTTTTCATAGGTATCACGAGGTAGGTAAAACGTTTATTAGGGGAGGAAAGCTGGTCAAATCCATCCAAGGATACGATGCCAATGCGTTGTATCTTTGGGCTCTGATGAACCCAATGCCAACAGATTATCCAATTATTAGAAGAATGGAGACCGGGTTTAGGGTCGAAAAAGATAACTATTATGTCCAACAAAGTAGAGAGTGGCTAACGTGGGTCGCCCACCAGAAAGGGGTGGAGTTGAAAACTCAGTTTAATGGGAGGGAGTTTCGGTTAGGTGATAGAAATATCCCTGTGGATGGGTGGGATAAATCCAATAGAAGAGGTTATAATTTTCATGGTTGTATGTACCATGGTCATAAAGACTGTCCCCTCACCAAAGATAAAGATAGAAACCCTGTTAATAATAAGCCCTTGTTCGAGCTGTTTGAAAAAAACATGTGAGATACACACCTATCTAACTGAGGAGGTCAAAGTCCCAGTAGAAGTTATGTGGGAATGTGAGTGGCAGGCTCTGAAAAAGTCTGACCCAAGCATTAGGGCTTTCCTTTCTAAAGCCATCCCTCGCGCTAGACCCTCTTACTCTAAAGAAGGGCTCCCTCTCAGTGATAAACAGATTCTGGCTTCTATTTCAGATGGGACATGTTTTGGTTTAGTGGAATGTGATCTACACGTCCCCGACTGCCTGAAGGAATATTTCAGTGAGATGACTCCAATTTTCAAAAATATTGACGTCACGCGTGCTGATATTGGACCGTTTATGGGTGAATATGCCCTCAAACATAACTTGTTGTCAACCCCTCGTCGCACCCTAATAGGTAGTTATGTCGGGGAAAAAATTTTGTTGGCAACACCACTGTTAAAATGGTATTTAGACCACGGATTGGTGGTAACAAAAATTTATCAAGTGATAGAATATCAACCGTCTAGTTGTTTTAAAAAGTTTGGCGAAATGGTTTCTGACGCTAGGAGGGCTGGTGATCTAGATGAAAATCAATCTATAGTAAGCGATACAATGAAGCTCTTAGGAAACTCAGCCTACGGGAAGACGCTAACCAATAAGGCCAATCATAGCGCTGTCTTGTACGTTCAGGGGGTGAGATATCGAAAATGATTAATAGTTCCCGGTTTAAAAAGTTGACTGAAATAGGGGAGGATCTTTTTGAAATTGAGATGGAGAAAAAGAAAACTGCTTGGGACTTGCCTCTACAAATCGGTTTCTTCGTGTATCAATATGCAAAACTTCGAATGTTAGATTTTTATTTCGAGTTCTTAGATAAGTTTGTAGATAGGTCCAACTTTCAGTTATGTGAAACAGATACTGATAGTTTATACTTGGCTTTAAGTGCACCTAAGTTGGAGGCTATAGTTAAGGCAGGTCTGCGGGATGAGTTTAATAGTATATATAAAGACTGGTTTCCTGCCGAGTTTTGCGCTGAACATATTAGCAAGACAGATTGTATAAGCTGTAAGAGTGTTAAAGCGTACACAAAACGAACGCCAGGTCTTTTTAAACTAGAGTACGAAGGGACAGCTCTTGTTAGTTTATGTAGTAAGACGTACCATTGTAGTGGGGATTACGATAAAATCAGTTGTAAAGGGTTAAGCAAGCAACACAACAAATTAGATAAAGATATGTTTTTAGAGGTTCTCGCCACACAAAAGGCTAAGGGTGGGAAAAATGTAGGTTTCAAAGTCTTAAATAATTCCATATTTTCCTACAGTCAAACAAGAAATGCTCTTTCATATTTCTATATTAAAAGAAAGGTAGCTACTGATAACGTCTCGACTACGCCTTTAGATATTTAACTCTTTACACTACCAGTTTAGACTACCCAGCAATCTCTAACAGTTTCACCCCTTATCATTCATTTATGACACATAGCTAAGCAGGCACCCAACTACATAGCTATAAATAAATGTTATCCTTGTACTATATATTAACTCAATGTCCTGAATATGTTTGTAATGATATATGATATCAATGTATGTTATACACCTATTGAGATAATAAAGAATAAAATATATCTTTGTCTTCTGTTTTATATTGATCGTTTTTCATTGATGTTGTATAATCTACTAACCTATCACTATCGCTCAAGAACTCCAAAGTCAGCCTACACCAAACATAAACAGGGCACTTCCGGGGTCACCGGGCCTAGAGGTCAACACGACGACCGCACGAGGGGTCACACCGCCCGCCGCACGACCGCTTAACTCCCTTGTCTCTCGTGTACATTAGGCGTAAAATACGCCTACTATATATCTTTGTTAATTTACGCCTAAATACGGGTCAAATGGACCCTTGTATACTACTGACGTCTCCCACTAAACATTGTTCCTGTAAGGTGTTAATTATTGATACATTGACGTCTCCCACTAAGCATTGTTCCTGTAAGGTGTTAATTATTGATACATTGACGCCTCCCACTAAACATTGTTCCTGTAAGGTGTTAATTATTGATACATTGACGTCTCCCACTAAGCATTGTTCCTGTAAGGTGTTAATTATTGATACATTGACGTCTCCCACTAAGCATTGTTCCTGTAAGGTGTTAATTATTGATACATTGACGTCTCCCACTAAGCATTGTTCCTGTAAGGTGTTAATTATTGATACATTGACGTCTCCCACTAAACATTGTTCCTGTAAGGTGTTAATTATTGATAAATTGACGTCTCCCACTAAGCATTGTTCCTGTAAGGTGTTAATTATTGATACATTGACGTCTCCCACTAAGCATTGTTCCTGTAAGGTGTTAATTATTGATACATTGACGTCTCCCACTAAGCATTGTTCCTGTAAGGTGTTAATTATTGATACATTGACGTCTCCCACTAAGCATTGTTCCTGTAAGGTGTTAATTATTGATACATTGACGTCTCCCACTAAGCATTGTTCCTGTAAGGTGTTAATTATTGTTACATTGACGTCTCCCACTAAACATTGTTCCTGTAATGTGTTAATTATTGATACATTGACGTCTCCCACTAAGCATTGTTCCTGTAAGGTGTTAATTATTGATACATTGACGTCTCCCACTAAGCATTGTTCCTGTAAGGTGTTAATTATTGAACATTGACGTCTCCAACTAAGCATTGTTCCTGTAAGGTGTTAATTATTGATACATTGACGTCTCCCACTAAGCATTGTTCCTGTAAGTTGTTAATTATTGATACATTGACGTCTCCCACTAAACATTGTTCCTGTAAGGTGTTAATTATTGATACATTGACGTCTCCCACTAAGCATTGTTCCTGTAAGGTGTTAATTATTGATACATTGACGTCTCCCACTAAACATTGTTCCTGTAAGGTGTTAATTATTGATACATTGACGTCTCCCACTAAACATTGTTCCTGTAAGGTGTTAATTATTGATACATTGACGTCTCCCACTAAGCATTGTTCCTGTAAGGTGTTAATTATTGATACATTGACGTCTCCCACTAAACATTGTTCCTGTAAGGTGTTAATTATTGATACATTGACGTCTCCCACTAAACATTGTTCCTGTAAGGTGTTAATTATTGATACATTGACGTCTCCCACTAAACATTGTTCCTGTAAGGTGTTAATTATTGATACATTGACGTCTCCCACTAAACACTCCGGATCGACCAGATCTCTTTTCTTCCTTTAGATTCCCCAGTCTCTCAATCTATACATCATTGCCCCACCCATTCTCCTCCTCTTCTCTTAAAGAATGAAGAACAAACTTGTCCTCTTTATCGAGAGTAAAACCACACTCAGTGCTAGAGCTGTCAGCAAACTTGTCGGCTATTTCATTGTCGCGTACATCAGCGTGCCCCGGACAGTACACCCAGGTTAACGCCCTCAGTTTCTAGCCATCCAAGAGCTGCACCCACTCCTGCCGCAGACACTGTCTGTCAATCTTCTGTAGCGTACTTTGCGAGTTAGTTACCAAAACTGCGCGATCCTCGTTCTGTGTAAGTAACCTAGAACGGTTAAACAATGATTGCTTGCCATAAACTGTTATTTCCTATTAATTGTACTTTTATGTTGTTCAAAGTCAAATCTCTAATTTCATATTTAAAAGGGCACAATAGAAACACAACTCGTTTATAAGATTAAACTTCATTAAGCTCATAATTCAAAGTTAGATAATTCTGTTCAAACAAGGAAAATAACTTGAACGCCTAGTATAGCTTCAGAAATGACGTCATGTCCGTTTACATATCGTAAATAATTTGTTTTCTATCTTGTTTAATCGAAATAATTATTCCTCTTTTCACTTCGCCTTCTATCCGGAACTTCATTTGCCAGCTTTTCATTTCACGAAATCTGCACTAATCTGGGAAATCCAAAACTAAACTGCACAAAAATTAGATTAACTACCAAATGATAAAGGACTGGATTTCAGAAGCAGGCATCAATCAATAATTAAATGGTATCCAACAGGCGATTTTTTTGTTGCCAGCTTGTCATTTTAAAAAATTCGAAACTAACTGATTAATTTTAATATGTGGGTTTTAAAACTCAATTATTTATCATTTTCAGAAATCAGTGTGACAGCTAATAAATTAAATTAGGAGACGCTACACAGAAAAAAAAAATTGACCACCGCGTAAAAAAAATACAAATCAATTAGTGTGGAAATAATTCTTGTTGGTTCTGCCTAACAAAAAAAAAAAAAATACTTGTGGGGAACGATGAATTGACAAAGAGGGAAAAGAATGTAGAAAACAGAAGAGGAGATGTGACGTCTGTCAAAGAAAATGGTAAAGCTATGACGTCATCAAATCAAGTAAGCAGTAGTAAGTAGAGAATGATGTCCCCTGCCGAACGAGGGTTTTCCATTGGAATCCCCCTTAACGTTGTTGTCGTTATTTCTATTGTTGTGGCGATTCATGATCGTACAAAGAAATTACGACGATGGTTTTCTGTTGCCTTCCGTCGGTTTGTTTACGGTTGGCTCCGCTAGCCTTTGACTAAAAAGTCTCACCCACAAGGCAGTGGGGTTGTTTTACTTCGGGGCACCCTCCCTTAGTTTTTTACTCTCCCGAGCTTACCTGCAAGGCAGCAGGGCAGCCACAGGTTGTACTGTTTACTGCATTCAGTCTTCTTCTTCTTTTTATCTCTTTCACTGATACCTAAAAGGTGTCGTGGTTTATATCATTTGTCGTTCTTGTGCTGCTCGAATTGTCTGAATTAGTGATTTTCCTTTGTTGTTACATGTCTTTGTCACTGCATCTGTCCATCTTCTTCTGGGTCTTCCTCTTGGTCTTTTTCCATGCATTCTCGAGAAGAACGCCCTTGATGGTGATTGGTAAGGATTCATTCTGACCAGGTGGCCAAACCATTTAAATTGTTGTTGTTCTATATATTCTCGGCAGGGTTTTGTTCCTACTATTTTTCTTATGGTTTCATTTGGTATTCTATCTCTTCTTGTGTTGTTTGCTACTTTTCTCAAGCAACGCATCTCACATGTATTGATCTTTCTTAAATGTGATTTAGAAAGGGTCCATGTTTGACTTTCATAGCACAAAGTTGGTATGACGATGCTATTTATCATTTGTTGTTGAGCTGGCATAGAAATGTTTGGATGTCTTAGCAATGGTGAAAGCTGGTATGTGACAGCATTTCCTTTTTGTATTCTCATGTCAATTTCTCTGTCTAGTTTTCCATCTTCCGTGAACATTGTGCCGAAATACTTGAATTCTTGTGCATTCAGTAGCAGGTAAAATTACTTGAAACTGGCAAAAGTAGCTTTCCAAAAAATAAGGAAGATACTATGCAATCCATTTTTGACAATAGCAACAAGAAAAAGAGTTCTTAAATGTTATTTGGAGCCAGTCTTAACATATGGAAGCGAAACATGGACAATAGGACAACAGACAAGAAAATCACTGGAGTCTGTAGAAATGTGGTTTTACAGAAGAATGTTGAGAGTACCATAGACAGCTAAGAAGAGTAATGAAAATGTTCTGAGAGAGGTCAAAGCAAAAAGAGAGCTAATTTCCAATATTAGGAAGAAACAATCATCATTTTTTGGCCATGTAATGAGAAGAGAACAACTGGAATATATTGTAACAACTGGAAAAATAGAGGGACAAAGAGATAGAGGGAAGCAAAGAGAAAAAAAAACAGACAGCTTAAGAGAATGTATTGCCAGAAGGTCAACAACAGAAATGATAAATAACTGCAGAGATCGAAAGTTGTGGAGAGACATGATCACCTACGCCAGTAGGGTCGGTACTTGATGATGATGATGGAGTAGAGAATAATAGAGAAAGACGGTTGTACTTCCTTCCTTCCTTTCTTCCTTTCTTCCTTCCTTTCTTCCTTCCTTCCTTCCTTCCTTCCTTCCTTCCTTCCTTCCTTCCTTCCTTCCTTCCTTCCTTCCTTCCTTCCTTCCTTCCTTCCTTCCTTCCTTCCTTCCTTCCTTCCTTCCTTCCTTCCTTCCTTCCTTCCTTCCTTCCTTCCTTCCTTCCTCCTTCCTTCCTTCCTTCCTTCCTTCCTTCCTTCCTTCCTTCCTTCCTTCCTTCCTTCCTTCCTTCCTTTCTTCCTTCCTTTCTTCATTCCTTCTTTAGGAAGGATCCTAAACACTACTGACATACTATTTCAATCTTCTCCATTGATCTCTATCTACAATCGCCATTTCTGGCTCTGAGAAGTCGAGGCCTGTTCATCTTTTGGTGTTTTCTTCGCATCTTTTTCTTTGAGTACCTCTCCTTCATTAGCAAAGTAATGAGCCCTTTTACATTTCATTACAGAATGATCTTTGCCCAGCCAGACGATCGAGAGATGTGGTGAAATCATTTTATTCTAGGCTTCTTCACAATAGTCAAAAGATCATGTACTCCGATTGCATGTATCTTGTCGCAAGCTTTCATTTTTAATATAGTGAAAAAAAAGTAAAGTAAACTACCCCAGTCACGCCAAGTGGTGTATAGGGAATATGGTATCAGTGACCATAAATTTTACAGACCCTCGGCACATAGTTTTTGGTGTAATGTGGTCGGTATTACGCCCGTGCCGCTTTACTTTTCTCAGAAATAAATCCGGTAGCCATTAAAGGCTGGGTGTACCGGAAGCCGTCGGTTGGGATCGAACCCTACCTCTTGTCCTTTGTAGTCCAGCTCACTAACCACTGAGCTATTGCGGCTGCTCATTTTTAATATGATCCAAATGAAAGATGCCCAAAAACCTTATGATAATATTTAGTCTCCATAACTTGTATTTTCTTCTGTAGCTCTGCTGTTGGGGTCTGTTTCACAAGCGGATAGAACAACTTATAGAACAACTTGTAGAACAACTTGTAGAACAACTTATAGAACAACTTATAGAACAACCTGTAGAACAATTTATAGAACAACTTATAGAACAACTTATAGAACAACTTATAGAACAACTTGTAGAACAACTTATAGAACAACTTATATAACAACTTGTAGAACAACTTATAGAACAACTTATAGAACAACTTATAGAACAACTTATAGAACAACTTGTAGAACAAATTATAGAAAAACTTGTAGAACAACTTATAGAACAAATTATAGAACAACTTATAGAACAACTTATAGAACAACTTATAGAACAAAGATGTAACTTCAGCATTATTTTAGAGCCAAGTGATGTTCTTATATGTCCAAATAGGTTTGGCCCTGCAAGGGCTACTATAGCTTGTGTTATTCTGGTTGATATATCACGTTTGGAGCATTAATCGTTGAAATTTGATCCTATTTTTTACTATTTAAATTTAGTATTTTAGTATTTGCATTTTGTCTTATAACAAATACATTTTACTAGATCGAAAAGATAAGTTATAAATAACCATTATGAGTAACACTTGTAAATACATTTTTTTATTAACAAATTGAATATAAATCACAGGAAAACGAGTTCTTACATGTTATATAGAGCCAGTCTTAACACATGGATGTGAACTATGGACAATAGGACAACAGACAAAAAAAATCACTGTCCGCGAAAGGAAAACGAGTTCTTCAATGTTATATAGAGCCAGTCTTAACACATGGATGTGAACTATGGACAATAGGACAACAGACAAAAAAAATCACTGTGGGCGGTGGAAATGTGGTTTTATACAGAAGAATGTTGAGAGTACCACGGACAGCTAAGAAGAGTAATGAAAATTTTCTGAAAGAGACTAAAGCAAAAAGAAAGCTGATGTCCAATATTGAGAAGAAACAATCATCATTTCTTGGCCATGCAATGAGAAAGGAACAGCTCGAATATATTGTAACAACTAGGAAAATTGAGGGACGAAGAGATAGAGGGAAGCAACGAGAAAAGACACCAGACAGCTTAAGAGAACAGCTTGGCAGATGGTCAACATCAGAAATAATAAATAACTGTCGAGGTCTAAAGTTGTGGAGAGATATGATCATATACGCCAGCAGGCATGGTACTTGATGATGATGATGATGATGATCTTATCTGTCCAAATAGGTTTAGCCTGACAAGGGCTGATATAGCTTGTGTTATTGTAGTCGATATTTCACCTATTTAAGGCTGGGTGAACCGGGAAGCCATCGATCAGGATCGAACCTGGCCTCTTGTCGTTAGTAGTCCAATACTTTAGTAGTTACTGATATTTTAATAATTGATGTTATTTGTTATAAAAATTCAAATATTTGCAAATTTGAGAGTTTCGAAAAATAGTCAATTTCCAACCAAAAATGTTTGTTGTAAATTTTAAGACACAGCTTGTTCTAATCACTTTGAATGTATAACAAAATCATCATCATCATTGACTGCTGTCTCCGCATCCAAGGTTAGCTACCGTGGAGCGGCATTCCACTCTCTCTGTCTCTTGCTTTAATGGTACAGATTGTCATAGGTTGACTTGTCCATCTTTTGATGTTACTCGTCCATGTTAGTCTTGGTCTGCCTCTGTCTCCTTTACCTTGTATTTTCCCTTCCAATATTACTTTTATTAGGCTGTTGTGTCTTTTAAAATGCACCCAAAATTTCATTTGTCTTGTTTTAATTGTGTTTAGTAGTTCTCTTTTCATTTTTAGTTATTTTAAAACTTCATCGTTTGTTTTCTTTTCTTTCCGTCCAATTCTACCTATTCTTCTAATAATCCGCATTTCTGCTTCTACCATAAGATTTTCTAATTGTCTTTGTTGGTATAAGGTCCTAACATTTCATGTAGTTATTTTTAGTTCGTTCCTAAAACAATAGTTATAATTTCTCTCCATGGCTTTCTTTAGAGTGTTACGTGATGAGGCTCCAATCTCTTTCACGGTGGTCTGCCATATCCGTCTTTCGTGTTCTGAATATGCCTCATGTACCACACACTTTGCTGTTTTTACTTTCTAGGCCGTTGATCATTATTACAGAATAAGTATATATATATATATATATATATATATATATATTATCTTCACGGAATGAAGACACACATGAACAAATCATAAAGAATCAATGACAAATAACTTATATATATATATTGATAATGGTAAAATTCTGGTGACATTTATTACGCGCAAAAATTGATCGCAGACGCCACAAGGTATAAAACAGTAGGTTTGTAATAGCAATTGTATTGTTACTTCAAATAATATATATTGTTTCTCAAAATATTGCGCATGAGAAGTTGATAATGTCAAGATTTTTAGTAGTCAGCGGGGAAACAATAATGAACATGTTGCCAGACATTTTGAAACAAGTACATAGAAACCGAAAACTGTGGTTGAATGATGTTTATTGTTAAAGAAGACATTGCAGTCTTTGTTGACATTTTTGTTCTGCGTTCAGTTCCATGTGATTATATTGCAACATATCGAATTGGGTCATGACAGATAATATCATAGTTCATATTTAATTTAAGAAAAAAAAATTAAGAACATACTTTTTCAAGAGTTTTTCTTTCTTACGTGAATTTGAGTTACGATCAATCATCTTCATCATCAAGTGCCATGCCTGCTGGTGTAGATGATCATGTCTCTCCACAACTTTCGATCTTGACAGTTATTTATCATTTCTATTGTTGATCTGCCAAGCCATTCTCTTAAGCTGTCTGGTATCTTTTTTCTTTGCTCAATCTCTTCGTCCCTCAATTTTTTAAGTTGTCACAATACAACCTTCCCTTCTCATTACATGGCCCAAAAATGATGATTGTTTCTTCCTAATATTAGATATTGGCTCTCGTTATATGTTGGCCTCTGTCAGAACAATTTCATTACTCTTCTTAGATGGCCATGGTATACTCAATAAGTAAAGTGCCTCGTCACGCCAAATGGCTTATAGGGGATATGGTGTTATAGCGCGTTTCAAATCACGTGCCCAACTTCAAAACGCTATTACTCAGTAACCGTTTGTTAAAAACTGTTGAAATTTTCCAAATGTTATTAGAATGCAAAAGACCCTTTAAATGTATATTTAACAAATATCTTGCAGCTGCAGTTTTCTTAAAGCGGCGAATTTCTTTGATGTTTGTCAAAATTGTAAATTGTGAACCCCTAAATAATAGAAATTTCCGTAGTTGCTGGTCTATGATTAATTTTCACTAGGTAAAGGCGTGGCCGTAATGGGGAAATACCAGGAGAATTATTGTCTTCTCAGTTCGAGGACGGACGATAATATCAAGGTATACCTGTATGTCCAATTTTCATAGTTGTGTGGTCCTGATAAGGACCGTTTGTTGAACTAATTTAAGGTAATATAGGGCCAACATTGTGGGGGCTATATACTTTCATTCTGAATCAGACGAGTCTAAAAGATTAATAACTGTTTGGGGTTGAACATTCCACAAACCATCATTTTTCCAATATTCCTCTTCCTGTTTTAAGACGTGGTCTTCACATTTAGCCCAATAATCTTTGTCTATATTTAATAAAGCGAGATTAACAAGAGTCTTTACATCGCATATTTTGAATGTTGTATTTTCATCTGCCACTTGTCCTTTTAATTTTGCCCAGATTAGTTCTATTGGATTTAAATGAGCATGGTAAGGTGGCAGCCTCAAACTTATATGACCGTGCTCTTGGATAATCTTATCTATTTGAAAAATCTTTGTCCTTTGTTTTTGCTTTACTAGAGATAGTAATTCAGGTTTTAAGTACATGTTATTAAATTGTATGTGCTCCTTTGTGAGCCATATCTTAATAGCATCTTTTGTACTGGATGACGTCGGGACTTTATCTTCAAGTGCAACAATGTTGTGGTACGCTGCATTGTCCATTATTAGGCAAGATGGTCGATCTAGTGATGGGAGAACAGAATTTTCAATCCAATGTCTAAATATGTGACCATTCATCTCAGAGTGATAATCCCGATTGTCTATGGATTTTGAAAGAAAAATGAGCTCTGCATTCTGTATTAGTCCATGTTGTCGACTACCTGCATGAGCAATTATCAAGCGCTATCCTTTGCTGCTAGGTATTAATCTCTTAATATTTCCATCTGATGACTGCCATTCCCTTTGGTTAGTGTGGTGAGCATTGATCCATGTTTCATCCAAGTACACAATATCATAACCTTGCTTGCGCACCTCTTTTACTTCACGTAAGTACTTGCTTCTCATGACTACTATATGTGGCTTCTCACAGATGATGTTTCGTCCATTGGAATACTTTCTGAATGTAAAGCCTGCAGCTCTCACATTCCTCCATAATGTAGACTTTGATATTTCAATTCTGTTGTTCTTTTTCAGCGATACTTTTAATTTTCTTATTGTAACAGTTTCATTCATACCCAACATTTTGCGAATTTCACTTCTAATAAGTTCACTGTCGAAATTATCCAACATTTTTGCTCTTCCTTGTGATTTTGTATATTTTGAACATTGACGGTCACGTGCTTGAATCCAGCGATTAAATGACCGTTTAGGTAAATCCAAAATGTGTCTTGTCCTATTCTCAGGGTTTTCTAAAGAATGAAATAATCTTCCTCGTTTAGCCTCTTTGCAAAAATAGTCATACATTTGTTTTGCGATGTTTTGTAAACTGCAGAATTTCATTTTAAGACTCATGATAAATGTTATCGTTCCATGTCTCCACCTATAAATGAACGGAAATGGAACACACAATTTCTCGTGTTTTTTACAAGTGTCTAATTGTGTCAAAAAACCACGGTAAAAGCGTGCAAACACGTCAATTTTACCGTGTATGGATTTTTACTCGCTATTTTTAACTTAAAATACTGTAAACAATAAGTTTTGACTACATCAATGGGTCGTTATAAATTTATATAAATGAAATAAGCAACAATAATAACCAAATGTTTTTTTTTAATGAAATTAATTCCCTGTTGGGTTCTAATCATTATAACTTTACATGCAAATTATGAACAACTTACAACAAGCGGTTAAAAAGCTATCGATTTTAAAAGTTGGGCACGAGTTATGAAACAAGCTATAGTGACCATCATTTTTGTAGACCTTCAACACATGATGGGGACCGCGGTAGCGTAGTTGGGAAAATCACCGACTGGGCTACCAACGTTCAGACAACCCGTGTTCGATTTCTGCTGGAAGCAGTGTGACTTGTACTCGTGGTTTGAAAAGAAATACCCCTGCGGTCGACCCAGCAACTGGCAGAAATAGGTACGAGGGTTGTACTCTGGAAAGGTATGGAATGCCGCCTCACATCCTGAGTTTCGATGCCTGACCAAGAAAAAAAAAATCCGATACCTATTTATGGCTGGGTGAACGCGGAAGGATCTAACGCCTCTTGTTCTTTGTAGTCCAGTTCAGTAACCACTGAGCTATTGCGGCTCCTAACTGATATATGTGCGATAAGGATAATTAGGCGACTAACTAACTAACTAACGGACTAACTAGCTAACTAACTAACTGACTAACTAGCTAACTAACTAACTAACTAGCTAGCTAACTAACTAACTAACTAACTAACTAGCTAACTAACTAACTAATTAACTAACTAACTAACCAGCTAAATAAGTAACTAACTAACTAAATCACTAATTAACTAACTAACTAACTAACTAAATAACTAACTAACTAACTAACTGACTGACTAAATAACTAACTAACTAACTAGCTAACTAGCTAGCTAACTAACTAACTAACTAACTAACTAACTAACTAACTAACTAACTAACTAACTAACTAACTAACTAACTAACTAACTAACTAGCTAAATAACTAACTAACTAACTTACTAACTAACTAAATAACTAACTAACTAACTGACTGACTGACTAACTAAATAACTAAGTAACGAACTAACTAACTAACTAAATAACTAACTAACTAGCTAACTAACTAACTAACTAACTAACTGACTAACTAACTGACTAACTAACTAACTAACTAACTAACTAACTAACTAACTAACTAACTAACTAACTAACTAACTAACTAACTAACTAACTAACTAACTAACTAACTAACTAACTAACTAACTAACTAACTAACTAACTAACTAACTAACTAACTAACTAACTAACTAACTAAGTAACTAGCTAACTAACTAACTAACTAACTAACTAACTAACTAGCTAACTAACTAACTAACTAACTAGCTAACTAACTAACTAACTAGCTAACTAACAATCTAAATAGCTAACTAACTAACTAACTAGCTAACTAGCTAACTAACTAACTAACTAACTAACTAAATAACTAACTAACTAAATAACTAACTAACTAAATAACTAACTAACTAACTAGCTAACTAACCAACTAACTAACTAACTAAGTGACTAACTAACTAACTAACTAACTAACTAACTAACTAACTAACTAACTAACTAACTAACTAACTAACTAACTAACTAACTAACTAACTAACTAACTAACTAACTAACTAACTAACTAACTAACTAACTAAGTAACTAGCTAACTAACTAACTAACTAACTAACTAACTAACTAGCTAACTAACGAACTAACTAACTAACTAACTAGCTAACTAACTAACTAACTAACTAACTAACTAACTAAATAACTAACTACCTAACTAACTAACTGACTAACTAAATAACTAACTAACTAACTAGCTAACTAGCTAACTAACTAACTAACTAACTAAATAACTAACTAACTAAATAACTAACTAACTAAATAACTAACTAACTAACTAGCTAACTAACCAACTAACTAACTAACTAAGTGACTAACTAACTAACTAACTAACTAACTAGCTAACTAACTAACTAACTAGCTAACTAACTAACTAACTAACTAACTAACTAACTAACTGACTAACTAAATAACTAACTAACTAACTAACTAGCTAACTAACTAACTAACTAGCTAACTAACAATCTAAATAGCTAACTAACTAACTAGCGAACTAACTAACTAACTAAATAACTAACTAACTAAATAACTAAATAACTAACTAACTATCTAACTAACTAACTAACTAACTGACTAACTAACTAACTAACTAAGTGACTAACTAACTAACTAACTAACTAACTAGCTAACTAACTAACTAACTAGCTAACTAACTAACTAACTAACTAACTAACTAACTAACTGACTAACTAAATAACTAACTAACTAACTAACTAGCTAACTAACTAACTAACTAGCTAACTAACAATCTAAATAGCTAACTAACTAACTAGCGAACTAACTAACTAACTAAATAACTAACTAACTAAATAACTAAATAACTAACTAACTATCTAACTAACTAACTAACTAACTGACTAACTAAATAACTAACTAACTAACTAACTAACTAAATAACTAACTAACTAAGTAACTAAACTAAACTAAACTATACTAAACTAAACTAAACTAAACTGAACTGAACTGAACTGAACTGAACTGAACTAAACTAAACTAAACTAAACTAAACTAAACTAACTAACTAAATAGCTAACTAATTACCTAACTAAGTAACTAGCTAACAAACTATCTAACTAACTAATTATATAACTAACTAATTAGTTAGCTAGCTAACTACCTAACTAACTAGATAACTAACTAACTAACTATCTAACTAGCTAACTAACCATGAGACATTAACCTATAGCACGAGACATCCTTAATGAATTTTTAAAATCAAACCACCGCCGGTGCTGCAGTTCATGTGCGCTATGCTCAGATCTTTGTGTGTAATAAGGCAAGGCATCGAAGTCTTGGTGGTCTAGAAGTTAACGTCAGCCTATGGACAGGAAGGTTTCGGGTTCGAATCCCGCCACAGACGGTGCGAATTTTTCATTTTGAATGTGTGATTTCTTCGTGGGTTTTACCCTCCGTCGTCTAGGATTAGTAAAATCCGATGTCTACCCCGCTTGAATAACGGCAAAAACAAAGAGGCACAGTGTGCACTCAACGCACGTTAAGGAACCCTCGCTGGTTAAAAAACCGAAATATGTAGGTCAAAAATGGCCCTTATCTCAGTGCAATGAGAGTTTTCTAATTTCATCCTAATGAACAAAAACAAGAGCTACTTTATTTGTGTTCTGTCCTACTACACCTGTAAAATGTTTATAAACTTCGAAATATGTGGGCAATACTATATCAAATTTGGTTTCCGGTTGTGTCCAAGATGGAGAAATTATTTTTCTCCGGCTTGGTATAGAACCGTTGATCAGAGGTTTAACAAGCCGCTATCGTAAAAACGATTTTGTTAATGAAACGTAGACCTGATACAGAATGTGTAAATTAGCGGTAGATAATAATGATAGTATTGTCGGCCCTAAAACAACAACAAAAATAGGATTCTGGAATGTACGAACAATGGCCGCGCCGATCTGGGGTTAAACAAGGATGTATTCTATCGCACTTGTTATTTGGAGTTGTTATGGACTTCATAATGAAGAAATCCTGCACTGTTAATAAAAGAATCGAAAGGATACAAGGAAACCATTTGGAGGACCTCGACTTTGCTGATGACATAATTCTCATCAGCAGTCAGATAAAAACGATGCAGGAAAACACAAATGAACTATCATCATTAGCCAGCAAGATTGGGCTTGAGATCAATCATGAAAAGACTAAAGTCATGAAAAGTTTAATTCCAACAGATGACAGAATATACATGGAAAACAAACCAGTAGAAGAGATCAATCACTTTATCTATCTTGGAAGTCACATTGATCGAGAAGGGGATACAAGCAAAGAAATTAGAATCAGAATAGCTAAAGCAGCAATGATTTTCAGAAACCTTGAAAAGTTGTGGAAATCAAAACTCATCAGCACAAACACAAAACTTAGACTATTCAAATCAAATGTACTATCAACCCTTACGTATGCGTGTGGAAGCTGGAAAACAAGAAGAGACGTAGAAACAAAGTTGAACGCATTCGAAAATAAATGTGTAAGGAAAATACTTGGTATAGCATGGAACAAATTCAAAACAAACGAGAAAATTAGAGAAATCGCCAATCAACCACTAATATCTTCAGTAATAAAGAAAAGACGATGGTCATATGTTGGACATGTGATGAGAAGAGATAATAACCGAGTAGCAAAGCAAGCCCTCATGTGGGAAACAACAGGTAAGAGGAAAAGAGGAAGACCCAGAAAGACACTGAGAAGAACATTGATGAGAGAGGCAAGAGCAGCAGGAATCGGCTCACTCAATGAGATAGATCTGCTTGCACAGAACAGAGACAAAAAGCGAGATTTGACAAAATATCTTTAAAAGAATTGAAAACTGCTGGATCAAAAATTCAGATAAGAGAAGGAGCATCTTGGTCTACGCCCTATGTGCCGGCTACGGCTCGAAAGGTCAATAGATAGATAGAATATATCACATTATGTAATATATTCTTCATACATTTTCAAGAAATATTGCAAACGATAAACACAATAGACCATAACAAATAATGACTCAAATAAACAGAAAATACTCCATATATATGTGTGTGCATATGTTTATGTATATATACACACACAAACACACACATGACAATATTCATAAGATAAATGTCAACGTCATGACTGGAATCAATTTGTGACAGGCAATCATCAACCAAGAACATAGAAAACAGCTAATGACCAACTCCGTAATTGAGTCGGTACGTGAGAAGAAAGACAGTGTTAAACTCAACCCGCACAACTGACAACAAACGCCACGAAAACAAGAGATCAAGAACACGTGCTCAAAAAAAAAAAAAAAAAAAAGAAAAGAGAATCAGACGATAAAGTAGAAACTTCCAGAAATGCAAAGACAGAAGAAGCCAAAGAACAAAATTGTCCATCGCTTCGTCACTGAAAGGCCTGGGAGAAAAGGAAGAATTACAAGATTTAGAAAGGAAGAAAGAAGTAATACACCTTGATCACAGTGATAAATAATAGGACGGGGGGGGGCGGGTAAGTTGTAAACTATTATCATTTAAGGTAATTTAGAATCGCAAGGTTTATATATGGCATAGACCTTCATTACAGGATGCTTGCGCAGAATGAAAGGATAAAATGGCAGAACAAAATGACTAATGCTGAATGATAAAAAAATTGCCAGTCAAATAGGATTGGGAGCCGCGATAGCTCAGTGGTTAGTGAACTGGACTATAAAGGTTCGATCCTGATCGATGGCTTTCAGGTCCGTCCAGCCTTAAATAGGTGCCGGATTTTTTTCTGGGAAAGTAAAGTGGTACGTGCCTAATACCGAACACATCACCCTAAAAATCATGTGCCGAAGGTCTGTAAAATATGATGGCCACTAATACCATATTCCCTATACGCCACTACGTAATGTGAAGAGAATAACTAGAATATATTGTGACAACTGGAAACATTGAGGACAAAGAGTTAGAGGGAAACAGAGAGAAACGATGAAAGACAATTTGAGAGAATAGTTTGGCAGAAAGTCAGGAGTAAAGCTTACGAATAGATTTAGAGATGGAGAATTGTGCGGAGATATGCTCACTTGCGCCAGCAGACACGACACTTGATGGTGATGATGATGATTTACTTGAATTGCTTCCAGTTTAAAAAAAAATAATTTTTCGTTTGTAGCTTTATCTGTCTGTTTGTACTTGATTCCAGCATTGATCACACATTTCATATCTTAGACAAGAAAAGTTTCAAAACTCGCCACACAAAGTAAAAAGTAAAGTACCCCCGTCACGCCAAGTAGCGTATAGGGAATATGGTGTTAGTGACCATACATTTTACAGACCTTCAGCACATGATTTTTGGGGTAATGTGGTCGGTATTACGCCCGTGCCGCTTCACTTTCCCAGAAAAAAAAATCCGGCACCCATTAAAGGCTGGGTGAACCCGGAAGCCGTCGGTTGAGATCGAACCCTACCCCTTGTCCTTTGTAGTCCAGTTCACTAACCACTGAGCTATCGCGGCACCCTCGCCACACAAAGGCATAACTGTAAATAGGTCCAGTGCTTTTGCTTGTTACTAGTATATTGCCCTATTTAACTAATTAAGTGTCCCTTTTTTACAATTATGACCGAATATTGAGTTTTAGGCTGCGTTTACACATCATCGCCATCATCATGTGCCACATCGGGTGACGTAGTCCATCATTTCCATTAATAATTATCTGTCTTTAGTGCATCGTATCAATTTTGTTGTTGACTTTTTACAGTGCACGACACCAAGCTGCGAGTTTCTATAATCTAGCATGTTTTTTCTTTGTCGTCTGTGATCTCTCTGTTCCTGTATTTTGCCAGTTGTAATCAAGTATTCCAATTTTTCATCTCTCACGATGTGTCCGAAAAATGTTTATTGTTTCTTTCTGATGCTTTTAAGAAGTTCTCTTTTTTTTACGTTGCCTTATCTGATAATTTTCTCGTTGATTTTTTTCGGCTGTCCTTGTAAAAATTTCAACATTTTTCTCAGAAATCTCATCTCTGAGACAAATAATCTTTTTTCCATGTTTTTTTACGTCATTGTTTATTTATCGTTTAAAAAAGCTAGTGCGCTAAACACAATGCTATTGGCACCTTCACTCTCTCACGTTAAAGTTAAAAACATGAAACTTGGCACATTCAAACTAACATGAACATAAGTCAAACAGCCGACATGACATTCATTTTTTTTTCTGTTTGTCAGCATTCACCTCAGGCGATGATTATATTAGTCTAATTATTATTTTGTTTCCTTTTGTCTTGATTATATTAGTAGTCTAATTATTATTTTGTTTCCTTTTCTCTTGATTATATTAATAGTCTAATTATTATTTTGTTTCCTTTTCTCTTGAGTATATTAATAGTCTAATTATTATTTTGTTTCCTTTTGTCTTCATTATATTAATAGTCTAATTATTATTTTGTTTCCTTTTGTCTTCATTATATTAATAGTCTAATTATTATTTTTTTCCCCTTTTGTCTTGATTATATTAACAATATAATTCCCCCCCCTCCCCTTCGTCTTGATAATATTATAATTCCTTTAAAGTTTCATTATTTTTCCTGATCATGTCGAGTTCGTTGAGGCTAGGACTCCTATGTTGTTCTGGTTATCTTGAATTCAGTAATAGTCAAATTTACGAATGAAATTTTCGTTGCAATTTTTACATGGATTTCTCTGCTGCTTATCGTTCCTACATTCAACAGCAAGCTCAATTTTCTTGTCAGAAAAATTCTCTCTCTTCTATACTCTTAGTCTCTCTAACCAATTATAAAAAAGGTCATAGGACTTTCTAACCTTTCAATCTTTCCTTTGCTTTAACATTACAATTTTAAGGGCATTTATTAACCTTCCATCAGTGTGAGTTTGACGGATTCTACCAGTTCAGTCGATTTTTTAATAATATCATTTTTCACTTATGTTTATGGTTATGCAAGGCTCTGGTATCACTGCAAACGAAATCAAATCCATAATTGCTCGACCGCCCGTGCCAGTGGAACCATCTGAAATGACTGACATCGCATCTCATTTAAGGATCCAAACAAAGAAAGGTATCTGCAGTCCCCATTATAGCAGTCTCAGCACAAGCCAAAAGACATAAGGCAAAACCGCACAGAAAGTGAACACAGCCATCTCTTCCCAGTCATACGATATCATCATTCATCGTAAGCAAAATCAGAATACCGAGACACGATCCGGATGAAAAAAACACGGCTTACGGTGTGCACAGAGCTCTTAACTCAGTAGCTCTGGCAATATGCCTGACTTGGAAAATGAGGAAACTGCAACAAGGAACACTTTTCAGACACATCCCTTAACGGTTCCTGCCTCCTGTCCGCCATATTGACCGGAGGTCCATCTTTTATATACTTATATGTTTCTACATTTGACCTATCCTCCAACATGTAACACACCTCTCTCTCCGGTATCAGCATCTCATCTCTTATCCCTCGGCCTACTTCTCCTTCACTTATCAGTACTTATCATTCTAGATGTAGCAGGATCTATATGTGCCTCATCGTTTGTTATCGTTGCCCTCGTTCTCTGAAGAATGCCGCATGTAGACCGAAACGTCAGTATTTTGTTATGTTCCTTTTTTGTAAAGCTGTCACCATATCTTATAGGAGTGTATGTTACACCCCACCACTGGCTTCACCATTACAATTTTAGCTTAAGAGTGCTCTCAATTTATAAAAGTTAATAATATCACGTAAAGTGTAGTTCTCTAACACAGATTAACAACAGCAAGCGCATATCATTTCACTCAAGAAAGAAAAAAATAGCATATCCCATGAATAACGTTTCATGACATACGTGCATGACACAAGGTGATGCGACAATTAGAGTTGACTCTGGTGTTTGAGTGTTATATTGTCGCTATGTTATTCTACCCATAAAAGAAAGACAAATAAAGGAAATAACTCTAGAGTCAAAACGGGCACTCTACAATACAATCTTCAACGTTGTGCTACTATTGCCGTTCCTGTACCCTAGATACAAGAAAAGTAAGAAAAATAACCTCTACTGAGATGAAGTGTGCTAGACGAATGACAGGAAACAGCCTGAGAGACAAGATCAGAAATTATGAACTCAGAAAAAAAAAAAAAAAACTAGGAATAACCCCAGGCATAAAATATTTCAGTAAACAACAAATAAAATGGTTTGGCCACTCGATAAGCCAGAGTAATCAAAACACAACACAATGAGCCTTCAATAAACGTTGCGAGAGCACCAGACCCAAGGGTCGACTACGAAAAAGATGGATTGACGGAATATTAGAACCACTAGGAAACATAAAAGCAGCAGAAGCGAAAAGAAGAGCGAAAGACCACAAATTATATCTGCCTTTTCGCGGAAAGGAAAATGAGGAAAGAAAGAACACAAAGAAGAAAGATAAATTATCTCACTGCATGATGCACACGTAGTTCTTGATCATGTGACCGATTTTATTGTCCCCATGGAGGTTGTTCAATGGCAATATTTCTTTAATTAATTTCTACGTTGTCTTTGATGCTCTCCGAAATCATTAATGTGCAAACAGAGATTGGTATTGATTTGAAGAGCATTCGACGGCCGACTTGGGAAGGTCAGTTTTGTATCGTTTAGGGGATACTTAACCGGATCGATACACGACTGGCCGGAAATGAGGCTGCGTCTAGCTTCCATGACCTCTACTGAAGAAGAGACCTTGACCAGTGATGAAAGTCGGAAAGAGAACGACAGTTGTAGGGAGGGAAGGAAGGGAAGAATAACTGATGGAAGGGAGAAGGAAAATAATTGGAAGGAAGTAGACTATTTGAGGAAGGGAGAGATGGAGGGAGTAAGAGAGGGAGGGAGAATTGTTGGAGGCAGTGACGGAGAACTGTTTGAGGGTATGAGGGATAACTGTTTGAGGGTAGGAGGGAAGGAAGGAGACTTGTTGAAAGGAGGGAGGGAAGGAGACTAGTTGGAAGGAGGTAGGGAAGGAGACTAGTTGGATGGAGGGAGGGAAGGAGACTAGTTGGAAGGAGGGAGGGAAGGAGACTAGTTGGAAGGAAGGAGGGAAGGAGACTAGTTGGAAGGAGGGAGGGAAGGAGACTAGTTGGAAGGAGGGAGGGAAGGAGACTAGTTGGAAGGAGGGAGGGAAGGAGACTAGTTGGAAGGAGGGAGGGAAGGAAGGAAGCACTGTTGGAGAGGGAGAGAGGGAAACATTATAATTGGAGGGAGTGATGGGAGGAAAATGAGGATAATTTTAATGCCATGAAAAATATACTAACATCAAAACAAAGAACACCAGGAGTGAAACTAAGAATGGCAAAATGTTATATCTTCTCAATATTCCTGTATGGTGCAGAAACATGGACATTAGACCAGAAAACAGAACAGAAAATTGAAGCCTTTGAAATGTGGATTTATAGAAGAATATGTAGAATTGGATGGAAGGAAAAGAAAACAAACGATGAAGTTTTAAAACAACTGAAAATGAAAAGAGAAATACTAAACACAATTAGAGCAAGATAAATGAAATTTTTGGGCATGTTAAAAGACATAACAGCTTAATAAAAGTAATATTGGAAGGGAAAATACAAGGTAAAAGAGGCAGAGGCAGACCAAGACTAACATGGACGAGTAACATCAAAAGATGGACAAGTCAATCTATGGCAGCCTGCACCATCAAAGCATGAAACAGAGTAGAATGGCGATCCATGGTAGCCAACCTTCGTTGCGGAGAAGGCACTCAGTGATGATGATAATGATGATGGGAGGAATGACAACTGTTGCAGGGAGGGAAGGAAGGGTAACTTTTTTATGGAGGGAGGAAAGGTAGGAAATACTGTTGAAGGGAGAGAGGGAAGAAGGATAGTCTGGGGAGGAAGGAGGAACACAATTGGAGGGAGAGGAGGAAGAAGAACTGTTGGATTGAGGAAGGATGAGAAGTGGGAGAAGTGTTGGACGGAAGGAGAGACGGACGGAGAACTGTTCGAGAGAGAGGGAGAGAAGAAAGGAGAACTATTGGAAGGAGAGAGAACTGTTGGAGGAAAGGGTAGAGAGGGGGAAAAAAAGTGTTGATGGAAGGGAGATATATTTTGCATATGTTCATGCTCAAGTCAAAGTTTGTACAACTCTCTGACTTTGCACGAAGTCTAGCATTACAATCAGCAAAGAACACATTAATGTTCTAGTTCAGGAGTGTCATACGATCTAACGGTCTGATTTCAGTTAGTAGTAGCAGCGTCCCTTAATTGTAGAATCTGGACATAAGTTTTTTGGACATCTAGACTTGAAATAATATTTATTCTTGAACGTGGAAAGAAGATAGTTGGACGTCTAGACTTGAAGAACCTTAATTGTAAAATGTGGAAAGAAGATAGGTAGACGTCTAGACTTGAAGAATCTTAATTGTAAATGTGGAAAGAAAATAATTAGACGACTAGGCTTGAAGAATCTTAATTGTAAAATGTGGAAAGAAGATAGTTAGACATCTAGAATTGAAGACCCTGAGTTGTAGAATTTCCCGTATGTTACTGGGGCCTCATTATGAGGGAGTAAAGAATAGTGACCAGATCATAGAACGGAAAACCAAATTGATCACATATGTATTAATAATAAGTTTAAGTCATCCTTACAGGATGTAAAAGTATATAGAGGGGCAGATATAGCTTCTGATCATCATCTTCTGTTAGCCAAACTTAAAATTAAATTAAAAAGGTATACTACAACGAATAAAGGCAGAAAGTATTTCAATGTAGGGTTTCTTAAAGAACAAGGAATTAAAGATAAATTCGCAGTCACAATATCAAACAAATACCAAGTCCTCCAACAACTAGAAAATACAATAAATATAGAAGATCATTGGAAACAGGTAAAAAATATATGGAAAGAGACATGCGAAGAAACACTGGGGAAAAGAGAACGCCAGAATAAGGCATGGATGACAGCAGAGACCCTGGATAAAATTAAAGAAAGAAAGAACAAGAAAGCAGACATAAATAAAAGCAAAACAAGAAGTAATAAAGCCAAGACACAGGAAGCTTACACAGAGGTGAACAAAGAAGTGAGAAGATGCATTAAAAGGGATAAGAGGAAATATATAGATGAATTAGCTAAAGAGGCAGAAGAAGCAGCAAATAAAGGGAATATGAAAGAACTGTACAACAGCACAAAGAAATTAGGTGGAAAATACAAACAGATCAACACCTTTATCAAAGATAAGAAAGGAAATCTGCTTAGTAATATAAGGGAACAAATGGAGAGATGGAAGGAGCACTTTGAAGAACTTTTGAACAGACCCGGCTCAAATAATCCTCCAGATATACTACCAGCAGAAGAAGAATTACACGTTAACTGCGGAAAACCAAGCAAAGAAGAAATAATGAAAGCCATCAAACTATTAAAAGATGGTAAAGCCACAGGACCAGATGAAATTCCTTCGGAAGCCATCAAAGCAGATATTATCACCTCTACCAAGATGTTACATAATCTATTGGATAAAATTTGGGAGAGGGAAGAAATACCTAAAGACTGGAGAGAAGGTTATATGATCAAACTACCAAAGAAAGGAAGTTTACAGGAGTGCACAAATTATAGGGGAATTATGCTACTATCAGTGCCAGGAAAAATATTAGGCAGAATCATTCTGGAGAGACTAAAAGAGGCTATAGAGAAACACTTGAGAGATGAACAAGCAGGTTTTAGGAAGAACAGATCATGTGCTGATCAAATAACTACTCTACGTATAATAGTTGAACAAAGTTTAGAACTAAAATCCCCACTTTATATTGGATTCATAGATTACGAAAAGGCATTTGATAGTTTAGACAGAAGAATGCTTTGGAAGTTGCTGAGTCATTATGGAATCCCCATAAAGTTTATTAACCTGATAAAAACAATGTATGAAGGAACAAAATGTAGTGTGGTGCATGAAGGACAGCTTACAGAAGCATTTGAAATAAGAACAGGAGTAAGGCAAGGATGCCTTCTGTCTCCATTTCTCTTTCTACTGGCCATAGATTGGATTATGAAAATAACTCAAAACAACAGAAATGGGATCCAGTGGTCACTGACCAAACAACTTGATGATTTAGACTTTGCTGATGACATAGCTCTCCTATCACACAGCCACCAACAGATGCAAGATAAAATGAGTATATTAGATGAGAGATCACAACAGCTAGGACTAAAGATTAATAGAGATAAGACCAACATTATGAGAATTAATGCAGTTGGCAATAACCAAATAAAACTAGGAGAAATACCTCTACTAGACGTACAATCTTATATATATCTGGGCAGTAATATAGATAAAGAGGGAGGAACAGAAAACGATACCAAAATAAGGATATCAAAAGCAAGAGGAGCTTTCATTGCACTGGGAAACATATGGAAATCCAAAGAAATTAGGCTAAATACAAAAATACAAATTTTCAACTCCAATGTTAAGTCGGTTCTATTATATGGCTGTGAAACATGGAGAATAACAAAATTGACAATCACGAAGGTACAGACTTTCATTAATGGATGCTTGCGCAGAATAAAGGGATGGAAATGGCAGGACAAAGTCACTAACGTGGAATTATGGAAATGTACTGGTCAAATACCAGTGGATAAAGAAATACAGCGAAGACGATGGCGATGGATAGGACACACACTACGGAAACCAACTGAGAGTATTACACAACAGGCCCTTTTTGGAATCCCCAGGGGAAAAGACAAAGAGGAAGACCAAGGAATTCTTGGAGAAGACAGATTGAAGCAGAGATGAAGATGATGGGGAAGACATGGAATGATCTTAAAAGAATTGCAAAAAACAGAACGACTTGGAAAGTGTTTGTTGAAGACCTATGCTCCACTGGGAGCTAAAAAGGTAGAAGAAGAATTATTATTTTGTTTCCTTTTGTCTTGATTATATTAGTAGTCTAATTATTATTTTGTTTCCTTTTCTCTTGATTATATTAATAGTCTAATTATTATTTTGTTTCCTTTTCTCTTGAGTATATTAATAGTCTAATTATTATTTTGTTTCCTTTTGTCTTCATTATATTAATAGTCTAATTATTATTTTGTTTCCTTTTGTCTTCATTATATTAATAGTCTAATTATTATTTTTTTCCCCTTTTGTCTTGATTATATTAACAATATAATTCCCCCCCCCCTCCCCTTCGTCTTGATAATATTATAATTCCTTTAAAGTTTCATTATTTTTCCTGATCATGTCGAGTTCGTTGAGGCTAGGACTCCTATGTTGTTCTGGTTATCTTGAATTCAGTAATAGTCAAATTTACGAATGAAATTTTCGTTGCAATTTTTACATGGATTTCTCTGCTGCTTATCGTTCCTACATTCAACAGCAAGCTCAATTTTCTTGTCAGAAAAATTCTCTCTCTTCTATACTCTTAGTCTCTCTAACCAATTATAAAAAAGGTCATAGGACTTTCTAACCTTTCAATCTTTCCTTTGCTTTAACATTACAATTTTAAGGGCATTTATTAACCTTCCATCAGTGTGAGTTTGACGGATTCTACCAGTTCAGTCGATTTTTTAATAATATCATTTTTCACTTATGTTTATGGTTATGCAAGGCTCTGGTATCACTGCAAACGAAATCAAATCCATAATTGCTCGACCGCCCGTGCCAGTGGAACCATCTGAAATGACTGACATCGCATCTCATTTAAGGATCCAAACAAAGAAAGGTATCTGCAGTCCCCATTATAGCAGTCTCAGCACAAGCCAAAAGACATAAGGCAAAACCGCACAGAAAGTGAACACAGCCATCTCTTCCCAGTCATACGATATCATCATTCATCGTAAGCAAAATCAGAATACCGAGACACGATCCGGATGAAAAAAACACGGCTTACGGTGTGCACAGAGCTCTTAACTCAGTAGCTCTGGCAATATGCCTGACTTGGAAAATGAGGAAACTGCAACAAGGAACACTTTTCAGACACATCCCTTAACGGTTCCTGCCTCCTGTCCGCCATATTGACCGGAGGTCCATCTTTTATATACTTATATGTTTCTACATTTGACCTATCCTCCAACATGTAACACACCTCTCTCTCCGGTATCAGCATCTCATCTCTTATCCCTCGGCCTACTTCTCCTTCACTTATCAGTACTTATCATTCTAGATGTAGCAGGATCTATATGTGCCTCATCGTTTGTTATCGTTGCCCTCGTTCTCTGAAGAATGCCGCATGTAGACCGAAACGTCAGTATTTTGTTATGTTCCTTTTTTGTAAAGCTGTCACCATATCTTATAGGAGTGTATGTTACACCCCACCACTGGCTTCACCATTACAATTTTAGCTTAAGAGTGCTCTCAATTTATAAAAGTTAATAATATCACGTAAAGTGTAGTTCTCTAACACAGATTAACAACAGCAAGCGCATATCATTTCACTCAAGAAAGAAAAAAATAGCATATCCCATGAATAACGTTTCATGACATACGTGCATGACACAAGGTGATGCGACAATTAGAGTTGACTCTGGTGTTTGAGTGTTATATTGTCGCTATGTTATTCTACCCATAAAAGAAAGACAAATAAAGGAAATAACTCTAGAGTCAAAACGGGCACTCTACAATACAATCTTCAACGTTGTGCTACTATTGCCGTTCCTGTACCCTAGATACAAGAAAAGTAAGAAAAATAACCTCTACTGAGATGAAGTGTGCTAGACGAATGACAGGAAACAGCCTGAGAGACAAGATCAGAAATTATGAACTCAGAAAAAAAAAAAAAAAACTAGGAATAACCCCAGGCATAAAATATTTCAGTAAACAACAAATAAAATGGTTTGGCCACTCGATAAGCCAGAGTAATCAAAACACAACACAATGAGCCTTCAATAAACGTTGCGAGAGCACCAGACCCAAGGGTCGACTACGAAAAAGATGGATTGACGGAATATTAGAACCACTAGGAAACATAAAAGCAGCAGAAGCGAAAAGAAGAGCGAAAGACCACAAATTATATCTGCCTTTTCGCGGAAAGGAAAATGAGGAAAGAAAGAACACAAAGAAGAAAGATAAATTATCTCACTGCATGATGCACACGTAGTTCTTGATCATGTGACCGATTTTATTGTCCCATGGAGGTTGTTCAATGGCAATATTTCTTTAATTAATTTCTACGTTGTCTTTGATGCTCTCCGAAATCATTAATGTGCAAACAGAGATTGGTATTGATTTGAAGAGCATTCGACGGCCGACTTGGGAAGGTCAGTTTTGTATCGTTTAGGGGATACTTAACCGGATCGATACACGACTGGCCGGAAATGAGGCTGCGTCTAGCTTCCATGACCTCTACTGAAGAAGAGACCTTGACCAGTGATGAAAGTCGGAAAGAGAACGACAGTTGTAGGGAGGGAAGGAAGGGAAGAATAACTGATGGAAGGGAGAAGGAAAATAATTGGAAGGAAGTAGACTATTTGAGGAAGGGAGAGATGGAGGGAGTAAGAGAGGGAGGGAGAATTGTTGGAGGCAGTGACGGAGAACTGTTTGAGGGTATGAGGGATAACTGTTTGAGGGTAGGAGGGAAGGAAGGAGACTTGTTGAAAGGAGGGAGGGAAGGAGACTAGTTGGAAGGAGGTAGGGAAGGAGACTAGTTGGATGGAGGGAGGGAAGGAGACTAGTTGGAAGGAGGGAGGGAAGGAGACTAGTTGGAAGGAAGGAGGGAAGGAGACTAGTTGGAAGGAGGGAGGGAAGGAGACTAGTTGGAAGGAGGGAGGGAAGGAGACTAGTTGGAAGGAGGGAGGGAAGGAGACTAGTTGGAAGGAGGGAGGGAAGGAAGGAAGCACTGTTGGAGAGGGAGAGAGGGAAACATTATAATTGGAGGGAGTGATGGGAGGAAAATGAGGATAATTTTAATGCCATGAAAAATATACTAACATCAAAACAAAGAACACCAGGAGTGAAACTAAGAATGGCAAAATGTTATATCTTCTCAATATTCCTGTATGGTGCAGAAACATGGACATTAGACCAGAAAACAGAACAGAAAATTGAAGCCTTTGAAATGTGGATTTATAGAAGAATATGTAGAATTGGATGGAAGGAAAAGAAAACAAACGATGAAGTTTTAAAACAACTGAAAATGAAAAGAGAAATACTAAACACAATTAGAGCAAGATAAATGAAATTTTTGGGCATGTTAAAAGACATAACAGCTTAATAAAAGTAATATTGGAAGGGAAAATACAAGGTAAAAGAGGCAGAGGCAGACCAAGACTAACATGGACGAGTAACATCAAAAGATGGACAAGTCAATCTATGGCAGCCTGCACCATCAAAGCATGAAACAGAGTAGAATGGCGATCCATGGTAGCCAACCTTCGTTGCGGAGAAGGCACTCAGTGATGATGATAATGATGATGGGAGGAATGACAACTGTTGCAGGGAGGGAAGGAAGGGTAACTTTTTATGGAGGGAGGAAAGGTAGGAAATACTGTTGAAGGGAGAGAGGGAAGAAGGATAGTCTGGGGAGGAAGGAGGAACACAATTGGAGGGAGAGGAGGAAGAAGAACTGTTGGATTGAGGAAGGATGAGAAGTGGGGAGAAGTGTTGGACGGAAGGAGAGACGGACGGAGAACTGTTCGAGAGAGAGGGAGAGAAGAAAGGAGAACTATTGGAAGGAGAGAGAACTGTTGGAGGAAAGGGTAGAGAGGGGGAAAAAAAGTGTTGATGGAAGGGAGATATATTTTGCATATGTTCATGCTCAAGTCAAAGTTTGTACAACTCTCTGACTTTGCACGAAGTCTAGCATTACAATCAGCAAAGAACACATTAATGTTCTAGTTCAGGAGTGTCATACGATCTAACGGTCTGATTTCAGTTAGTAGTAGCAGCGTCCCTTAATTGTAGAATCTGGACATAAGTTTTTGGACATCTAGACTTGAAATAATATTTATTCTTGAACGTGGAAAGAAGATAGTTGGACGTCTAGACTTGAAGAACCTTAATTGTAAATGTGGAAAGAAGATAGGTAGACGTCTAGACTTGAAGAATCTTAATTGTAAAATGTGGAAAGAAAATAATTAGACGACTAGGCTTGAAGAATCTTAATTGTAAAATGTGGAAAGAAGATAGTTAGACATCTAGAATTGAAGACCCTGAGTTGTAGAATTTCCCGTATGTTACTGGGGCCTCATTATGAGGGAGTAAAGAATAGTGACCTTCCAAGCATGTCGTAAGAGGCGGCTAAGGAGATTGATCGATGGCTTGACAAGCTGTCATTGTAAAAAGTATTGTTATGGAAACAGAGCCATAGATTTTGGAAGCAGTGATCTCTGCAATGTGTGACATTTTGGCACGCAAGGATTCTGTTTTTAAGATTGTGGTTCTGCCCTATGTGCCGTCTTCGGCTCGAAAGGACAATAGATAGTTGTAGAAATAGGAAAGATGATAATTGAATTTATATACTTGAAAAACCTTAATTGATTGTAGAATAAGTTTAGTTATTGTATTTTTTTTTTGGGGGGGGGGGGTGCGTAGATTTTTAAAAATTACTTTAGTTTATTTTGAGTGGGGAAGCCTTGTTAAAAAATATTGAACATAAGAACCTTGAATGTAGATTTTGCTGAGATTTTCCTTACTTACAGACTACTTTTTAAAAATGTTTAAATCTTACTTTAACATTGTGGACTTCATGTGAGAGTCTGGGATCCTACTCTGATTGAGTCCTGATCGCAGAGAGAGAGAGAGAGAGAGAGAGAGAGAGAGAGAGACTTTAACATTGTGGACTTCATGTGAGAGTCTGGGATCCTACTCTGATTGAGTCCTGATCGCAGAGAGAGAGAGAGAGAGAGAGAGAGAGAGAGAGAGAGAGAGAGAGACTTTAACATTGTGGACTTCATGTGAGAGTCTGGGATCCCACTCTGATTGAGTCCTGATCGCAGAGAGAGAGAGAGAGAGAGAGAGAGACTTTAACATTGTGGACTTCATGTGAGAGTCTGGGATCCTACTCTGATTGAGTCCTGATCGCAGAGAGAGAGAGAGAGAGAGAGAGAGAGAGAGAGACTTTAACATTGTGGACTTCATGTGAGAGTCTGGGATCCTACTCTGATTGAGTCCTGATCGCAGAGAGAGAGAGAGAGAGAGAGAGAGAGACTTTAACATTGTGGACTTCATGTGAGAGTCTGGGATCCTACTCTGATTGAGTCCTGATCGCAGAGAGAGAGAGAGAGAGAGAGAGACTTTAACATTGTGGACTTCATTTACCTTTTTCCACAAACCCCACACCCCTCATTCACCACCACCACAAAAAAAAAAGAAAAAAAAAGTGCAGAATTTGTTCATTCTGGATCCTACCAGCGCCGAGTGACATCACATAGGTCTTGTAGCATTTTTCACTACCCATCTTTATTCTTGGCGAGATGTTCAATCTAATCTAACTAGTCTATGCCTGCCATCTTTACTCCTCTTATAAGTGTTCTTTTCAGTGTCTTTCTCTTTTTCTGCATCCTAATGTTTCCCATAGCAGATGGAACCTGTGTTTTGGAATCTCTTGTTGTCTCTTCTCAGCATATGCCCAACATATGTCCATCTTCTCTTCCTAATGGTAGATGAGATCGTTGGTTGCATGGCCATTTCTCTTATCTCTGTGTCAGCCTTGTTTTGTTCATTGGCATACTAAAGGTTCCCTTCACGCCTTGCTAGACGTATGGGGAATATGGTGTTAGTGACCATATTTTTCTATGACCACAGCACATTTTTGGGTGATGTGGTCGGTATCACGCCAGGCCGCCTTTACTTCCCATAAAAATCTCTGGTACCCATTTTTAGAGGCTGGATGAACCCCGGAGCCTTCTCAGTCCGAAAAAAACAATCCTCCACTGCTGGAGATCGAACCCAGATCCTTCTTGTCAGGAAACGAGCACATTAACCACTCAGCCACCGAGGCTCCAGAAAGTAAGACTGTAACACAATTAAATAAATGAAGAAAACTGAGGGAAGAATGCTGAAAGAATTATATGTTCTGAAGCATCAAACACTCGTAGTCAGTCAATGTGCTGAAAGAATTATATGTTCTGAAGCATCAAACACTCGTAGTCAGTCAATGTTCTTCATTGTAGACTGTCTGTTTGAGAAGACATTGACTGTAGACTTTGACAGTGCGGCTCTTCGTTGGGAGATACTGGCTAGATCGAGACTAGATTTGTGAACCGAGAAAATAAACAAGACTTGAGAGTGGCCAGTGTACTCTTCCTAACGTTACCCGACGGCGCAGACTACATCAGTCACGTGTTTAAACATTACTGAATTAATTTTACTCACATCGATCTGCGGTAGAAGTGACAGCGTCAGAATTAAAACTCAGCCCACCATCTTTGACAGCATCGTAAATCTTCTCCTTCTTCTTTCCTTCCTCATTTGCCTTTCAGCGTCGAGGGGAGATATAATCTCCGGTCTTTTTGTTCTCCTATTCGCCTCTGCTGCTGTTATGTTTCCTAATTTTTCTAATATCCCGTCAATGCATCTTTTTCGTGGTCGTCCTTTGGGTCTGGTGTTCTCGCAACGTTTACTGAAGCCTCGTTGTTTTGTGTTTTGATCTTTCTGTCTTGTCACGTAACCAAGCCATTTTATCTGTTGTTCTTTATAAATTATATGTCGTGGATTATTCCTAGCTTTTTTTTTCTCACTTCTTCATTTCTGATCTTATCTCTCAGTCAGTCTACTGTCATTCGTCTAACACATTTCATCTCAGGGCATATTCTGTTTACTATTTAAAATCCATACATTGTTTCGCCTTTTAATTACAGTCATTAGACACAGTCAACATTGGCTTGGCGTCTCCAGACTAAAGACAGCGAATAAACACACGCTTCCCCAGCTCGAATATCGACTACCAGTTGCACTTTCGTTGTCACCCAACACAGTTGTTTGTTTTCATATCATAGTAGCACTTTAGTTCTAATGCTGGAAATGTTGTAACATTTATATATGAAAATGTCTTGTGGCTAGTACGTTCCCCTCATTCTTGAAACTGTTATTTTGTGCAAGTGGTTTCAATTTGGGATACCATAAACAAGATGTAAAATTTTTAGTTAAAGTGAGTATTTACATGTGAATTATATTTTAATTAAAGTGAGTATTTAAGTGTTAATTATTTTACTTAAAATGAGCATTTACGTGTGAATTATATTTTAGTTAAAGTGTGTATTTACGTGTGAATGCTATTTTACTTAAAGTGAGTATTTACGTGTGAATGATATTTTAGTTAAAGTGTGTATTTACGTGTGAATGATATCTTACTTAAAGTGAGTATTTACGTGTGAATGATATTTTAGTTAAAGTGTGTATTTACGTGTTAATTATATTTTAGTTAAAGTGTGTATTTACGTGTGAATTATATTTTAGTTAAAGTGTGTATTTACGTGTGAATGCTATTTTACTTAAAGTGAGTATTTACGTGTGAATGCTATTTTACTTAAAGTGAGTATTTACGTGTGAATGATATTTTAGTTAAAGTGAGTATTTACATGTGAATGCTATTTTACTTAAAGTGAGTATTTACGTGTGAATGATATTTTAGTTAAAGTGAGTATTTACGTGTGAATGCTATTTTACTTAAAGTGAGTATTTACGTGTGAATGCTATTTTACTTAAAATGAATATTCACGTGTGAATGCTATTTTACTTAAAGTGAGTATTTACGTGTGAATGCTATTTTACTTAAAATGCGTATTTACGTGTGAATGATATTTTAGTTAAAGTGAGTATTTACGTGTGAATGCTATTTTACTTAAAGTGAGTATTTACGTATGAATGCTATTTTACTTAAAGTGAGTATTTACGTGTGAATGCTATTTTAGTTAAAGTGAGTATTTACGTGTGAATGCTATTTTACTTAAAGTGAGTATTTACGTGTGAATGATATTTTAGTTAAAGTGTGTATTTACGTGTGAGTGCTATTTTACTTAAAGTAAGTATTTACGTGTGAATGCTATTTTACTTAAAATGCGTATTTACGTGTGAATGATATTTTAGTTAAAGTGAGTATTTACGTGTGAATGCTATTTTACTTAAAGTGAGTATTTACGTGTGAATTATATTTTAGTTAAAGTGTGTATTTACGTGTGAATGCTATTTTACTGAAAGTGAGTATTTACGTGTGTATGCTATTTTACTTAAAGTGAGTATTTACGTGTGAATGATATTTTAGTTAAAGTGAGTATTTACGTGTGAATCCTATTTTACTGAAAGTGAGTATTTACGTGTGTATGCTATTTTACTTAAAGTGAGTATTTACGTGTGAATGATATTTTAATAGAGTAATGCACGTAAAAAAATTATCAATCATTGGCAAACCCGTTGATGCAATATTTAATTTTTAATTACAAATATGTTTTAATTTTAAGATACAACTTCCTATAATCACTGTGAATGTATAATAGAATACGTATATATATATATATATATATATATATATATATATATATATATATATAATATCTTCCTGGAAAGACACAGGTGAAAAATATTAACTAAAGTATTAGTGACAAACATCTGTGTCCCATCTCGTCCACCCATTATTCTCGTGCAGTTAAAGCGACTCTACAGATATTACATGTTCTTGACGTTACGTTGGACAGCTCTGACACATGATTGATCGTTCTCTTGTGGGTGTGCATGTGCTATTTTCCTGCACGTCTCTTAGATTGCTTCTGTTATAATTTAATACGTTGTGCTTGTGTGAAGAAATCATGTTATACGGGCCTATGACGTATTTGTGATGGTATTTCTGGAAGTACGTTTTTCCCCCATTATTGGATCCTATATATCCTCCCTATATCTAGGAAGCTGTGATGAAAGTTATAAAAAAATGTAGACTTAAACTGTGAGTTTGTTTGTTACTTTTGTTGTTCTTGATTAATATGATTGTCTATTTACTCCTTACTGGTTCTAGGCAATATTGTGAATTGTCTTAGGCACGTCACAGTAAACAAGGAAGAATAACGCCGGAAAGGATAAATTGTAATGTAGTTTTCTCTCAAAATGTTATGTCTTTTAAACATTCCTATGTGGTGCAGAAACATGGGCATTAAGACAAGAAAACAAACACAGAATTGAAGCTTTTGAAATGTGGATATATAGAAGAATAGGTAGAATTGAATGGAAGGAAAATAAAACAGACGATGAAGTCTTAAAGCAACTAAAAATGAAAAGAGAACTACTAAACACAATTCAAACAAGACAAATGCGAATTTTGGGGTATGTTAAAAGACACAACAGCCTAATAAAAGTAATCCTGGAGGGGAAAATACAAGGTAAAAGAGGCAGTGGCAGACGAAGATTAACATGGACGAGTAACATAAAAAAATGGACAAACCAGCCTATGACAACCTGCACCATCAAAGCAAGAGACAGAGCAGAATGGCGCTCCATGGTAGCCAACATTCGATGCGGAGACGGCACTCGATGATGATGATGGGTTTTCTCTAAGAAGGACGGGTAGGTGGCTGAAAAAGTGAAGTTACTGAAAAGCTGACGATGAGAATGAAACAAAGGAAAAACACATTTCTGACACAAAATCAGAACAGCGTTGCAGATCAGTAGACCCTGAGCTACAAATGAAGAGAGGTTCATTGTAATCATTATAATAACATTTTACGTTTAACAAATTCTGTAATCAAGTCGCACTGTTCTTTTAATTCGTATATTTATATATTTTTAGAGGGTTGCTAAATATATAGCATACGCATAAAGGAGGTATTAATATAGGCAGATGGAGAGATGAAGATTATTAAAAAAATTAGACAAGGGCGGTCCAAATTTTTGGAGTTTATATGGTGAAGGGGTGGGTTGTGACATCGGGATAAATAGAAGGTAGGAGAGATATAAGGCGGGAAAAAAATAGAAGGCAGGAGAAATAGAAGGCAGGAAAAATAGAAGGCAGGAAAAATAGAAGGCAGGAGAAATAGAAGGCAGGAAAAAATAGAAGGCAGGAGAAATAGAAGGCAGGAAAAATAGAAGGCAGAAAAAATAGAAAGCAGGAGAAATAGAAGGCAGGAAAAATAGAAGGCAGGAGAAATAGAAGGCAGGAAAAAATAGAAGGCAGGAAAATTAGAAGGCAGGAGAGATAGAATGCAAGAGAGATAGAAGGCGGTGAAAATAGAAGGCAGGAGAAATAGAAGGCAGGAAAAAATAGAAGGCAGGAAAAATAGAAGGCAGGAGAGATAGAATGCAAGAGAGATAGAAGGCAGGAAAAAAGAAGGCAGGAGAGATATAAGGCAGGAAAAATAGAAGACAAGACAAATAGAAGGCAGGAGAAATAGAAAGCAGGAGAAATAGAAGGCAGGAGAGATAGAATGCAGGAGAAATAGACGACAGGAAAATTAGAAGCCAGGAGAGGTGGAAGGCAGGAAAAAAATAGACGACAGGAAAAATAAAAGGCAGGAGAGAGAGAGAGAGAGAGGGAGAGAGAGAGAGAGAGAAGGCAGGAGAAATAGAAGGCATGAAAAATAGAAGGCAGGAGAGATGGAAGGGTAGGAAAATAGAAGGCAGGAAAAATATAAGCAGGAGAGGTAGAAGGCAGGAAAAATGGACAGAAGGAGAGAATTGCAAGGCAGGAAAAATAGAAGGGAGGAGAGATAGAAGGCGGGAGATATGAAGGTAGAAGGAGAAGATGGGTTGATGTGATGGTACAGGAAGAAACTAACACAGTGCACATATCGACGGTTATAGAGGACATTGTATCCGGCGCATCGCAACACGGACCATGAGTGAATATCCAAACAGGAAGTCAGTTTCTAGACCGCATCGTCGGACTGTTTGCTTATTCCTGTGACATTGTAAAGCTGTAACCAATTATATTTGTACTACGTTCCTCCCTCTTCTGGCTTTTGTCAGCTTTACAAGAGACTAGCCTAGTTTGAATTCATTGAGAAGTCTGTTGAATTAATACCAATCATATTTCGTCCCTTAACGCAGCGGCGAAGCGATGCAGTATAAATTAATTTTGTTTCGTTTTTAATTTAGCTTAAGCAGCAGCATGCGATCTACTATTTTTTTGTAATTAATTTGTTTTCCTTAAAGCTTCTCGTATGTACTCGTCGTGAAGACTAAGTTGACGTTTTATTATCCGATTCCTATAGAAATGTGTGTGAGTACCTGTGTGTAAGGAAAAATCCTTGTGAATGGTCAAAGACACATTTATAGATGATCAGCACTTATGTTAAGTCGACACTTTTTTAAATTGAAAAAAGTAATCTTTGAGAAAAGATTTTGGAAGATTGGTGGAACCAAAAGCATCATTGGTCAGAACCCACTCTCCACCCGCTAGATTTTGAAATTGGAGACCGGACCTTTCTGGTCAGTATCTATAGACTTGTCTGCAACTACGGTTTCTGTATTCTCTGCTTTTTGTGTTTGAACTCATATGCCAGTCACTATCTCCAAAAGATCTACAGATTGAGTCATGTTGACATTATGACATCCGAGGTTTTGTTTTCCTTGAAAGTTTTGGTAATATGATTTAGGCTCTTTAGTCAGAAAAAGTTGATTTCAGTTTATGATTTAGGCTCTTTAGTCACAAAAAGTTTATTTCAGTTTATGATTTAGGCTCTTTAGTCACAAAAAAAGTTTATTTCAATTTATGATTTAGGCTCTTTAGTCAGAAAAAAGGTTATTTCAATTTATGATTTAGGCTCTTTAGTCAGAAAAAGTTTATTTCAGTTTATGATTTAGGCTCTTTAGTCAGAACAAGTTTATTTCAATTTATGATTTAGGCTCTTTAGTCAGAAAAAGTTTATTTCAATTTATGACTTAGGCTCTTAGAGAATACTAACAACATAGGGAATAATTCCACATCTATCCAACCTAAATAAAGGTCTCTACATCAACAGCCACTGCACAGTCAAAACAGCAGCAGGCTACATGGGCCAATTCGAAATTAGATCAGGTGTAAGACAGGGTGCGTACTACACCCCCCCCCCCCCCCGTTATTGTTTTTTACATACATGGACTATATAAACAAGTTAGCCAACCCATCAGAGGCAGAGGAGATCAATGAGCTTCTATTTGCAGACGACCAGGCACAAATGCTTAAAAGAAAATAGAAGACTTACAAGAACACTTAAATAGACTTTCTTGCACTGATAATAAATACAACTTGAAAATCAACATCAGCAAAAGTCATGAATATCGCAAAACAGAAACTGAATATCAATTTAACTATAGACAGCAGACAACTAAAATAATAGAGAAATTAAAATACTTAGGAAGTTTAGTGACAAACGACAATTCACAAACAGCAGAAATAGACTCAAGATGAAAAAAAGCTTATCAAATTATCGGACAGCTGTCACCACTATTGTCCAACAAGGAAATAACTCTAGAGGCAAAACGGATCTTCTACAATACAATCTTCACCCAACGTTGTGCTGCCAATGCCAGTCCTAGACCCTAAATGCAAGAACAGAAAGAAAAATAACTTTTAGTGAGATGAAATTTGTTAGACAAATGAAAGGAGACAGTCTGAGTAAAACGATCAGACATGAACAACTGAGAAATAAGCTAGGAATAATCCACGCCATAGAATATATAAAGAAACAATGGATAAAATGGTTTCACTATAGCCAGTGATGGAAAATATAAAACTGAAATAAACAAAAGAATAGGAATGACAAAAGTCATTTTAACGCCATGAGAAATATACTAACATCAAAATAAATAACACCAGGGCTAAAACTAAAAATAGCAAAATGTTATATCTTCTCAGCATTCCTGGATGTTGCAGAAACATAGACATGAGACAAGAAAACAGAACAGAAAATTGAAACATTTGAAATGTGGATTTATATAAGAATAACAAGAATAGGATGGAAAGAAAAGAAAACAAACGATGAAGTTTAAAACAATTACAATTGAAAAGAGAACTACTAAACACAATTCGAACAAGACCGATGCGATTTTGGGAGCATGTTAAAAGACACAACAGCGCACTAAAAATAATATTGGAGGGGAAAATACAATGTAAAAGAGGCAGACTAAGACTAATATGGACGAGTAACATCAAAAGATGAACTAGTCAACCTTTGACAACCTCAACTTTCAAAGCAAGAGACAGAGCGGAATGACGTCCCATGGTAGACAACCTTCGATGCGGAGACGGCACTAGGTGAATGAAAATTACAATTTCAAATTCTTCACTGTTGATGACAATAATTTATCAACAGTCCTCAATGTTTTCAACAATGCTTTCAACATTTTTTCAACAAATGTTTCAACAATGCTTTCAACAACGTTTCAACAATGTTTTCAACAATGTTTTGATCAATGTTTGAGAGATCTGACATCAGACTTCGACTCAAAAGTTCCTAAATGGCGGCTGCACGGAACACGCACCTAAACCTGAGCTCTGATTGGATTTCTTGTAGTTCAGATTGTGAGCCTGAAGTGATTGGTAGTTATCTCTAGAGATGTCTAAGGAGATGAAGTTGTTTGTTCGGAGACTCATAGAAAGTTGGATAAATCACTTCATTTGAATAGAAGTATCAGTGGGTTGCTGGTAAGCTGCTACATTGCCAGGATGAGCTACCACCTCCGCAATGTTAAATCCTGCAATACAGTACACTGATAAAAAAAAAAAAAAAGTACTCGGATAAAAAAATGCAGTACTATGAGAAAAAAAAATAAGTACTCTGAGAAAAAAAATACAGTACTCTGAGAAAAAAAAATACAGTACTCTGAGAAAAAAAATGCAGTACTCTGAGAAAAAAAAATGCAGTACTCTGAGAGAAAAAAAATGCAGTACTTTGAGAAAAATGCAGTACTCTGATTTAAAAAAAAATATTACAGTACTCTGATAAAATATACATTGCTCTAATTAACAAAAAATACAGTACTATTAATTAACAAGAATCTTCTTCTTTCTTCTTTTCTCTTTTCACTGATACCTAAAGGGTGTCGTGGTTTATATCATTTGTCGTTCTTGAGCTGATCGAACTGTCTGAATTAGTGATTTTCCTTTGTTGTTACATGTCTCTGTTACTGCATCTATCCATCTTCTTCTAGGTCTTCCTGTTGGTCTTTTTCCATGCATTCTCGAGAAGAACGCCCTTTATGTTAATTGATAAGGATTCATTCTGACCTGGTGGCCAAACCATTTAAGTTATTGTTCTATATATTCTTGGCAGGGTTTTGTTCCTACCATTTTTCTTATGGTTTCATTTGGTATTCTATCTCTTTTTGTGTTGTTTGTTACTTGTGTCTACATCGCATCTCACATGTATTGATCTTTCTTAATTGTGATTTAGAAAGGGTCCATGTTTGACTTTCATAGCACAAAGTTGGTATGAAGATGCTATTTATCATTTGTTGTTTAGCTGGCATAGAAATGTTTGGATGTTTTAGCAATGAGGAAAGCTTGTATGTGACAACATTTGCTTTTTGTATTCTCATGTCAATTTTTCTGTCTAGATTTCCAACTTCTGTGAACATTGTGCCCAAATACTTGAATTCTCCTACTTGTTTTATTTCTTTATCGTTTATATTAATGTTTAACGGGTGTCTTAATTTGCTTATTCTCATAGCCTCTGTTTTTGCTGTGTTAATTTTCATACTGTAGTTTGTGCAACTTTTATCTAGAGATGTTAAATGCTGTTGTAGCAGGTTTTCGTCCTCATATATTAGGCATTGGTCATCTGCGAAGAGTAGCTCGTTGATGTTGGAGTTTTCTACCTCTATGTTATTATGTGATTTTTCCTTATGGTTGGTTGTTTCCAGATTTATTTTGTCCATATATATATATATATATATATATATATATATATATATATATATATATATATATATATATGACGAAGAGGAGTGGTGAGAGGACACATCCTTGTCTTACACCTGTTGTAACCTGAAATCATTCTGACAGACCTTCCGATGTTCGAACTGTTTGACTGTTTTAATATAATAAAAAAAAGTAAAGTGAAGTACCCCCGTCACGCCAAGTGGCGTATAGGGAATATGGTATTAGTGACCATTAATTTTTCAGACTTTCGGTACATGATTTTTGGGGTAATGAGGTCGGTAGTTTTTATATAATGCCATTATATTATCTAGTAGTTTTCCTGCTACACCGTAGGTTTATAAAGTTTGCCAAAGTTTGTTCATTTTATTAACAAGAATGCAGTACTCTAATTAACAAGAATACAGTACCCTAATTAACAAGAATACAGTACTTTAATTAACAAGAATACAGTACTCTAATTAACAAGAATACAGTACTCTAATTAACAAGAATACAGTACTCTAATTAACAAGAATACAGTACTCTAATTAACAAGAATACAGTACTCTAATTAACAAGAATGCAGTACTCTAATTAACAAGAATACAGTACTCTAATTAACAAGAATGCAGTACTCTAATTAACAAGAATACAGTATTCTAATTAACAAGAATGCAGTACTCTAATTAACAAGGATACAGTACTCTAATTAACAAGAATGCAGTACTCTAATTGACAAGAATACAGTACTCTAATTAACAAGAATACATTACTCTAATTGACAAGAATACAGTACTGTAATTAACAAGAATACAGTACTCTAATTAACAAGAATACAGTACTCTAATTAACAAGAATACAGTACTCTAATTAACAAGAATACAGTACTCTAATTAACAAGAATACAGTACTCTAATTAACAAGAATACAGTACTCTAATTAACAAGAATACAGTACTCTAATTAACAAGTATGCAGTACTCTAATTAACAAGAATACAATACTCTAATTAAAAAATGACATAGTCTTAGTCTTCTACCTTTTAGCTCCCAGTGGAGCATAGGTCTTCAACAAACACTTTCCAAGTCCTTCTGTTTTTTGCAATTCTTTTAAGATCATTCCATGTCTTCCCCATCATCTTCATCTCTGCTTCGATCTGTCTTCTCCAAGAATTCCTTGGTCGTCCTCTTTGTCTTTTCCCCTGGGGATTCCAAAAAATGGCCTGTTGTGTAATACTCTCAGTACAAGATATAGTACTGTGATAAAAATAGCATACCACCTGTAAAGAGATTGAAGTGGCGAAGCTGCAAGTGCACTCGTTACTTTTTTGATGGACATGGGTTCAGTTTATAAATATGCGACAGTACCTTTAGGACACTCAGTTTCTGAACATGAGCACCGGATATTTTATTTGGAAAAGTGAGTCGGTCTGGCGTGTAGCTGACAAGTCATACATAAATACGAGATTATAGGCACCATTTCATACCAGTGCATTACCCACCATAAGATATACGTTATGCTTTAAAGATTTAGAATATCTTGCTACCAAACACGGACATTAGACAAGAAAATAGAACAGAAAATTGGAGCCTTTGAAATTTGGATATATAGAAGAATAGGTAGAATTGGATGGAAAGAAAACAAAACAAACGATGAAGTCTTAAAACAACTAAAAATGAAAAGAGAACTACTAGATACAATTCAAACAAGACAAATGCGATTTTTGGGCCAAGTTAAAAGACAAAACATCCTTCTAAAAGTAATCTTGGAGGGAAAATACAAGGTAAAAGAGACAGACCAGGACTAACATAGACGAGTAACATCAAAAGATGGACAAGTCAGCCTATGACAACCTGCATCATCAAGGCAAGACTCAGAGGGGAATGGCGCTCTATGGTAGCCAACCTTTGTTGCGGAGATGGCACTCGATGATGATGATGATGATGATGATGATGATGATGATACCAAGCACAGTGTGTCTTTAATGGTTTTACCACCAGACATTCGTACCTACAGAGTACAGGAATATATTGTCCAACTATATTGTGCGAGCTCACACGTACTGTACACTAGCACTCACGAATAACAACAGTTTTGTTTAGACACCGTCCAAAACTCCTGCGGTTGACCCAGCCGCTGACAGAAATGGGAACCATGGTTCATGCTCTGTAAAGGTGAGAAATGGAGAGAATCGCTCGTGAGCGACGATGCTTGAGACGACACTAGACAGGGGTCTCCGAACACTTCTGGATAAGCAGCCGAGCACATATTGATTAAAAAAAACCCAGAGTTCTAAGACGTCCATTCAAGTTTCGCACCTTTACCTTAAACTTACCTTTGCCAAATGACAAAGATCGGCAGAGAGGCGAGTCAGGTAGACGTGTCACAACAATTAGGCGTTACGCACACACTACAGGACTTCGGTCAAAAAGGTGGATAGGCGGCAGGAACCATTGAGACTCAGTTTGAAAAGTGATCCTTGTTGCAGTTTCTTCATGTTCCAAGTCCGGCTTGCTGACGGAGCTACTGTGTTTAGTGCTATGTGCACACCGTGAGCTGAATTTTTCGTTCGGAGCGTGTTTCGATATTCCGATTGTTTACGATGAATGAAGATATTGTATGATGAAGGACAGTTCAACTGCATTAACTTTCTGTGCAGCTTGGACTTATGTCTTTTGGCGCGTGCTGTGGCTGCTATAATGGGGACTGCAGCTGCCTTTTTTTGTTTGGATCTCTCAATGAGATCAGTTTTAATTCGGATGATTCCACTGGCACATGCGGTTGAGCAATTATGGATTTTAATTCGTTGGCAATGACACGGGGCCTTCGACTAACCATAACTATAACATACACTACAGACATATTTCTTTTCATTCCCAACACACTGAACGTATTTCTGCTCAACCGTACTTGCAATATCTTCATCTGTGTTGCAATAATTGAGGAAATGCCGAGTTCTGTAACGAGTCAGACACACTCTACTTCTAAAGCACACCACACTATGCTGCTTTGAGCGCATTTTATCATCATCATCATGTGCCATACCGGTTGGCGCAGGTGATCATGCCCCTCCACAATCTTCTATCTACAGTGCATCGTATCAGTTCTGTTGTTGACTGTTTTCCATGTCATGACACCAAGCTATCCAGTATTTTCTCTCTTTGTCGCCCGCGATCTCTCTTTCCTTTTATTTTGCCAGTTGTAACCAAGTACTCCAACTTTCCTCTTCTCATGATGTGCCCGAAAAATGTTGATTGCTTCTTTCTGATGCTTTTTAAGAGCTCCCTTTTTGTGTTGGCCTCTTTGAGAACTTCCTCATTGGTCTTTTTAGCTGTCCAGGGAACTTTCAACATTCTTCTGAGAAATCCCATCTCTGTGGTCTCTAATCGTCTTTTCATTTGTTTGTCTACTGGCGCATTTTATACATACTAAATTGTTTAGGTTTTTTTTAACGCTGGTATATTTAATTTTACCTACGCCAGTAGGCAAGGTACTTGATGATGATGATGATGATATTTAATTTTAAATTGATGCAGTCCAGCACTTACTGTGCAATCCATTTTTTACAATAGAAACAAAAAAAAAGAGTTCGTATATGTCATGTATAGCCAATCTTATCATATGGATGTGAACCACTGACAATAGGACGACAAGAAAATCACTGGAGGTGGTAGAAATGTGGTTTTACAGAAAATTGTTGAGAATACCATGGGCAGCTAAGAAGAGTAATGAAAACTTTATGAAAAGGACTAAAGCAAAATTAGAGCTAATGTCCACAATTTTTGGACATTTAAAAATTGTTTTTGGCTATGCAATGAGAAGGGAACAGCTGGAATATATTGTGGCAAATGGGAAAATGGAGGGATGAAGAGATAGAGGGAAGCAAAGAGAAAAAAATACCAGACAGCTTAAGAGAATGGCTTGGCAGAAGGTCAACATCATAAATGATATAACAACCGTCGAAATCGAATGTTGTGGCGAGACATGATCACATATGCCAGCAGGCATGGGACTTGATGATTATAATATTTCATTTAATATTTATATAATCTAGCACTTATTGAAATCATGTCTAATATTTAACAAGCCAGTTAACAATCATTTCGTGTTCAAACAACTTGCCTCACACTATCAAAGCCTTTCTTGGTTTATACACTGTATTAGTACATTAGAGATGCTGTTCTTGGTCTATATACTGTATTAGCATATTACAGTTGCTGTTCTTGGTCAATATACTGTATTAGCACATTAGAGAGGCTGTTCTTGGTCTATATACTGTATTAGCACATTAGAGATGCTGTTCTTGGTCTATATACTGTATTATCACATTAAAGTCACTGTTCTTGGTCTATATACTGTATTATCAAATTAAAGTCACTGTCATTGGTCTATATACTGTATTAGCACATTAGAGATGCTGTTCTTGGTCTATATACTGTATTATCACATTAAAGTCACTGTTCTTGGTCTATATACTGTATTATCAAATTAAAGTCACTGTTCTTGGTCTATATACTGTATTATCACATTAAAGTCACTGTTCTTGGTCTATATACTGTATTATCACATTAAAGTCACTGTTCTTGGTCTATATACTGTATTATCACATTAAAGTCACTGTTCTTGGTCTATATACTGTATTAGCACATTAAAGTTACTGTTCTTGGTCTATATACTGTATTAGCACATTAAAGTCACTGTTCTTGGTCTATATACTGTATTAGCACATTAGAGATGCTGTTCTTGGTCTATATACTGTATTATCACATTAAAGTCACTGTTCTTGGTCTATATACTGTATTATCACATTAAAGTCACTGTTCTTGGTCTATATACTGTATTATCACATTAAAGTCACTGTTCTTGGTCTATATACTGTATTATCACATTAAAGTCACTGTTCTTGGTCTATATACTGTATTATCACATTAAAGTCACTGTTCTTGGTCTATATACTGTATTATCAAATTAAAGTCACTGTTCTTGGTCTATATACTGTATTATCACATTAAAGTCACTGTTCTTGGTCTATACACTGTAAAAAAAAGTAAAGTACCCCCCGTCACGCCAAGTGGCGTATAGGGAAATATGGTGTTAGTGACCCTATATTTTACAGACCTTCAGCACATGATTTTTGGGGTAATGTGGTCGGTATTACGCCCGTGCTGCTTTTACTTTCCCAGAAAAAATCCGGTACCCATTTAAGGCTGGGTGAACCCGGAGCCGTCGGTTGGGATCGAACCCTACCCCTTGTCCGTAGTAGTCCAGTTCACTAACCACTGAGCTATCGCGGCTCCTACTAATTTTTAGGGAATTAGTAAAACCCAGGTGTCCTCGCCAGGATTACGAACCCCGGCTGTTGCCGTGGTAAGCCAACCGTCTATACACTGTATTATCACATTAAAGTCACTGTTCTTGGTCTATATACTGTATTATCACATTAAAGTCACTGTTCTTGGTCTATATACTGTATTAGCACATTAAAGTCACTGTTCTTGGTCTATATACTGTATTAGCACATTAAAGTCACTGTTCTTGGTCTATATACTGTATTAGCACATTAGAGATGCTGTTCTTGGTCTATATACTGTATTATCACATTAAAGTCACTGTTCTTGGTCTATATACTGTATTATCACATTAAAGTCACTGTTCTTGGTCTATATACTGTATTATCACATTAAAGTCACTGTTCTTGGTCTATATATTGTATTATCACATTAAAGTCACTGTTCTTGGTCTATATACTGTATTATCACATTAAAGTCACTGTTCTTGGTCTATATACTGTATTATCAAATTAAAGTCACTGTTCTTGGTCTATATACTGTATTATCACATTAAAGTTACTGTTCTTGGTCTATATACTGTATTATCACATTAAAGTCACTGTTCTTGGTCTATATACTGTATTAGCACATTAGAGATGCTGTTCTTGGTCTATATACTGTATTAGCACATTAGAGATGCTGTTCTTGGTCTATATACTGTATTATCAAATTAAAGTCACTGTTCTTGGTCTATATACTGTATTATCACATTAAAGTCACTGTTCTTGGTCTATATACTGTATTAGCACATTAGAGTTGCTGTTCTTGGTCTATATACTGTATTATCAAATTAAAGTCACTGTTCTTGGTCTATATACTGTATTATCAAATTAAAGTCACTGTTCTTGGTCTATATACTGTATTATCACATTAAAGTCACTGTTCTTGGTCTATATACTGTATTAGCACATTAGAGATGCTGTTCTTGGTCTATATACTGTATTAGCACATTAGAGATGCTGTTCTTGGTCTATATACTGTATTAGCACATTAGAGATGCTGTTCTTGGTCTATATACTGTATTAGCACATTAGAGTTGCTGTTCTGGGACTATACACAATAGAGTTGTCTCCCTTGACCCCTCTTCTGTTATTGAATAGAGAACAAACATAATCCAGAGATCAACACACAAGTGGGCACCATATATCGTCTGCGTCTTAAAATAAAATTAGATAAAAATTAAAAAAAATTTAAGGTAAGTGGACAGCATTTGTAAACAGATAGTGTTACACATTTATAGTCGAGGCAGAACTCCGAGAACAAATACAAAGTAAAGCAAAATGTTTTGTATAGATTATTTTTTATCCTTTCCACTCCCTGTGGGGAAAAGTTCTTCAACAAACACTTTACGACCTGTTTCTTGCCATTTATTTAAGATCGTTTCATGTCTTCTCCATCTTCTCCATCTTCTTCATCTCTTTGTCCTCTCCAAATATATTTTAGTTTTCCTCTTTGTCTCTTCCCCTGGGGGTTCTAAAAAGGGCATGTCGTGTAAAAGTCTCAGTAATAGAAGAAATAGTCTCAGAAGGTAATTCCGCAAGGAATGTCCTAAGTAGTAGACAAGGTTCCATTTGAGCCGTATTTTGGCGTAAATTAACAAAGCTATATAAGAGGCGCATTTCGCGCCTAATGTACACGAGAGACAAGGGTAGTTAACCATGACCGCTCGTGTCGGGATGTTGACCTCTAGTCCAGGTGACCGGAAGTGACCTGTTTATGTTTGGTGTGTCCTGACTTTGGAGGCCTTGGTGTACTTGCTCGATAGCGATAGGTTAGTAGATTATACATGACCTCGGGGTGGATCGCGTGTTGGCGGGGGTTCCCTCGGGGATTATCTCGAGTGTTTTCGGACAGCGTGCTATCGGATCGGGGATTAGTTCGATTCGGTGTGACGCTATCGCGCCAGGTAGACGTTAGAAAATATTTATAGCTATGTAGTTGGGTGTCTGCTTAACGTTGTACCATAAATGAAGCATAAGGGTGAAACAGTTAGAGATTGCTGGGTAGTCTAAACTGGTAGTGTAAATATGTTCCTCGGTGTTAGTGGTTCGCTATCTCTCTCTCTCTCTCTCTCTCTTTCTCTCTTTCTCTCTCTCTCTTTCTCTCTCTCTCTCTCTCTCTCTCTCTCTACTATTCCAGCCTAGATTTCCCTCCATTGAAACACTTACTCATTCTCGCCATTTATCCCTATCATCGCGCCTTCCTTCTCTCTCTCTCTCTCTCTCTCTCGCTTTCTCCCCTAGCCTCTCTTAGACTTCTAACCTATCACTCCACCCTCCGCCTCTCCCTTTAGCTCCCCCGCCCTCCTTAATATTTTTAGCGTCCCTCCTATTGTAACACTTGATTATTCTCACCATTAATACATAGCATCTCGCCTTCTTTCTCATAGGCTTCTCTCGCTCTCTCTCTCTCTCTTTCTCTCTCTCGCTCTTCTAACCCCTACTAGACTTCTCTCCTACCATTCCACCTTTCTTCTCTCTCTCTCTCTCTCTCTCTCTCTCTCTCTTTACCTCACCTAGCGTTCCGCCTTCATTCGTATTTTTACCTTACCACCAGTGTAACACATTAATAACATTGAATATCAATTACAAAAAGACTTGAAATATCTACTTTTTAAAGAACCAATAAGATAAACATATGAAAAACGAAGGAATAATACACTCGACAAGGCTTAACAGACGTACTTTATACACATCACCATTAATACAACTGAAATTCCTTTAATGATAACCTATCACATCGTTATGAGCTAAGAGAAAAACAGAAAAAAAAATTCAACTTACACCGTAAAATATTCCACTTCAACACAGACCGCTAGACTGAACAGTGCTATGAAAATAAACGTCCGTGAATCAAGCGCGCTTATAACACGAAGTCTCACATCCGACTAGTTTAAATATAAGCTGGTAAATAAAATTTAGACGATACTATTCCACCCTCGACTAATATTTAGGTTAACCAATCAGAGAAGAAGATTTCTATCGGACACCCATCAACGAAATGACTGACCTCTGGATTAACTAATCAGAGAAGAGGATTACTGTTATCGTGATAACTGACCTCATTTTCAACTTGAAGTGCTGTCGAGTCTGATGCATGGGTTACTTTAAATCGATTCGGCCCCTGATACAATCCACCTAGCAGGTCAATGGTGAGGGAAATAATACAAGTGGCGGGTTACTTGAACGCGTTTTGACCCCTGCTGCAATACCAGGAGTTCCATGACAGTTATAAATAGTTGGATACAACGAGCAGGAAGTTATATTCAAGGTCCAAAATGTTAGACCAAATCACTAAGATTTTATCGCCAGAACACACAAATTTAGGCTCATAGTCAAAAAGTCGACCTTAAAACCATACAAATCTACTCCCATACTCATAAAAGTTAGACACATCAAACAGATAATTACTTCCAAACTCCAAAAAGTTAGAACAAATCACGCCTCGATCGTTCTCTAACATTGCCACGATCGTTCTTTAACACTGCCTCCAGCGTTCTTCGATCGTTCTCTAACATTACCTCGAGCGTTCTCTAACATTGCCTCGATCGTTCTCTAACATTACCTCGAGCGTTCTCTAACATTGCCACGATCGTTCTTTAACATTGCCTCCAGCGTTCTCTTCACAAGTTTCAGAAGGGAACCATTTGTCGTACTGGGAGAAAAACTCGTTTACCCTATCCCTTTTAACGACCCCTTCTAATGATGACTCGCTGAGTGCCAAGTACAGACTATCTGTATCCATTTCACAGAGTTGAAAGTCGGACCTCTCTACGAATCTATCCAGGAAGTCATAGTAAAATTCCAACATTCGCAATTTGGCGTACTGGTAGACGAAAAAACCAATCTGTGAAGGAAGATCCCACAGGATACTTCGTTTTCCAAGCGACACCTCATACAGGTCTTCACCAATAGGCGTCATGGTTTTAAACAGGGGGTTATTTACCAACTTTGTTGTATTGGCCCCCTCTTTAACATAGGTCACGTTCACATGTTTCCCCAAATTCGTCAAGGTCTTCCCATAGGCCGAGAAAAATATTACCACCAGATCACAAAAATGTAGGCAGAAACCTAGGAGGCAAGGTCAGAAACCTAGGAGACAAGGTCAGAAACCTAGGAGGCAAGGGCAGAAACCAAAGAGGCAAGGGCAGAAAACTAGGAGGCACGGGCAGAAACCTAGGAGGCAAGGGCAGAAACCAAAGAGGCAAGGGCAGAAAACTAGGAGGCACGGGCAGAAACCTAAGAGGCAAAGACAGAAACCTAGGAGGCAAGGACAGAAAACTAGGAGGGGTCGTGGTTCGTGGTTCGGTAAGTCCGTGGTTCGTTAAGTCCGTGGTTCGTGTGGTTGTGGTTCGTGGTTCGTTAGTTGATGGTTCGTTAAGTCCGTGGTTCGTGGGGTTGTGGTTCGTGGTTCGTTAGTTGATGGTTCGTTAAGTCCATGGTTCGTAGGGGTTGTGGTTCGCGGTTCGTGAGTTGAGGGTTCGTTAAGTCTGTGGTTCGTGGGGTTGTGGTTCGTGGTTCGTTAGTTGATAGTTCGTTAAGTCCATGGTTCGTAGGGGTTGTGGTTCCCGGTTCGTGAGTTGAGGGTTCGTTAAGTCCGTGGTTCGTGGGGTTGTGGTTCGTGGTTCGTTAGTTGATGGTTCGTTAAGTCCATGGTTCGTGGGGTTGTGGTTTATTAAGTTTGTAGTTTGTTAAGTGCGTGGTTCGAGAGGTCGTGGGCAAGGGCAGAAACCTAAGAGGCAAGGGCAGAAACCTAAGAAGCAAAGGCTCAAAAGCACTCGTACTGACTAAGGCTTCCAAGGTGTATTTGATTGTCGCCCTATTTTTGTCTGTATAACCTAATATATCACTTTCATTTAATCTATCGATAAACGTTTCAAAGTCATTTCTGTTGTTAACTAACAAGGGTTTGTCTAATCCTGTCGCGTTATTTGAGCTTGTGTGTGAAAGTAACGCAGCCAAATAGAACTGACCTCTGAGGCAATACCGGATGTGTTACTAAAAAGATTTTGACGTATGATGGCAATTTTATGAGTTTACCCCCCGATCATTTTTTAGGGATACGCCCATGAAATCGGTAAAAATCGTAAATTTTTACTCTAGGCATACCCCAAACTCTATTTTAGACAGCCACATTGCAAAAATTTACATTAAAAACCACTTTTAGGATTTTACCCCCTTATCATTTTTTGAGGGTGACGCCCATGGAATCGATAAAAATCGTAAATTTAGCACGTAGGCTAACCTAAAACTTTATTTTAGACATCCCCACACCAAAAATTTACTTAAAAATCACTTTTGAAATTGTTACGCCCTTACCATTTTTTTAGGGTTACGCCTATGGAATTGATAAAAATCGTAAATTTAGCACGTAGGCATACCTAAAACTTTATTTTAGACATCCCCATACCAAAAATTTACTTAAAAATCACTTTTGAAATTGTAACCCCTTTACCATTTTTTAGGGTTACGCCCTTGAAATCGATAAAAATCGTAATTTTAGCACGTAGGCTTACTTAAAACTTTATTTTAGACATCCCTACACCAAAAATTAACTTAAAAATCACTTTTGAAATTGTAACCCCCCTTACCATTTTTGAGGGTTACGCCCATGGAATCGATAAAAATCGTAATTTTAGCACGTAGGCTTACTTAAAACTTTATTTTAGACATCCCTACACCAAAAATTAACTTAAAAATCACTTTTGAAATTGTAACCCCCCTTACCATTTTTGAGGGTTACGCCCCTGAAATCGATAAAAATCGTAATTTTAGCACGTAGGCTTACTTAAAACTTTATTTTAGACATCCCTACACCAAAAATTAACTTAAAAATCACTTTTGAAATTGTAACCCCCCTTACCATTTTTGAGGGTTACGCCCCTGAAATCGATAAAAAATTGAAACATAACCTCAAGGCATACCCCAAACATAATATTTGACACCCCTACATATCAAATTCCAACAAAAAAACAACAACAAAATAGTAGTAAGGAAGGGGGGTTTTTGAACATTTCGTGCAGTATCATGCAGCACAATCTCGTATCGTGCTGCACGATACATCTGCGTAGTATGAACGGTTCAAAAACCGCATTCCTTACTACTATTTTGTTGTTGTTTTTTTGTTGGAATTTGATATGTAGGGGTGTCAAATATTATGTTTGGGGTATGCCTTGAGGTTATGTTTCAATTTTTTATCGATTTCAGGGGCGTAACCCTCAAAAATGGTAAGGGGGGTTACAATTTCAAAAGTGATTTTTAAGTTAATTTTTGGTGTAGGGATGTCTAAAATAAAGTTTTAAGTTGCCCTACGTGCTAAAATTACGATTTTTATCGATTTCAGGGGCGTAACCCTCAAAAATGGTAAGGGGGGTTACAATTTCAAAAGTGATTTTTAAGTTAATTTTTGGTGTAGGGATGTCTAAAATAAAGTTTTAAGTAAGCCTACGTGCTAAAATTACGATTTTTATCGATTCCATGGGCGTAACCCTCAAAAATGGTAAGTGGGGTTACAATTTCAAAAGTGATTTTTAAGTTAATTTTTGGTGTAGGGATGTCTAAAATAAAGTTTTAAGTAAGCCTACGTGCTAAAATTACGATTTTTATCGATTTCAAGGGCGTAACCCTAAAAAATGGTAAGGGGGGTTACAATTTCAAAAGTGATTTTTAAGTAAATTTTTGGTATGGGGATGTCTAAAATAAAGTTTTAGGTATGCCTACGTGCTAAATTTACGATTTTTATCAATTCCATGGGCGTAACCCTAAAAAAATGGTAAGGGGGTAACAATTTCAAAAGTGATTTTTAAGTAAATTTTTGGTGTGGGGATGTCTAAAATAAAGTTTTAGGTAAGCCTACGTGCTAAATTTACGATTTTTATCGATTCCATGGGCGTCACCCTCAAAAAATGATAAGGGGGTAAAATCCTAAAAGTGGTTTTTAATGTAAATTTTTGCAATGTGGCTGTCTAAAATAGATTTTGGGGTATGCCTAGAGTAAAAATTTACGATTTTTACCGATTTCATGGGCGTATCCCTAAAAAATGATCAGGGTGTAAACTCATAAAATTGCCATCATACGTCAAAATCTTTTTAGTAACACATCCGGTATTGCCTCAGAGGTCAGTTCTATTTGGCTGCGTTACTTTCACACACAAGCTCAAATAACGCGACAGGATTAGACAAACCCTTGTTAGTTAACAACAGAAATGACTTTGAAACGTTTATCGATAGATTAAATGAAAGTGATATATTAGGTTATACAGACAAAAATAGGGCGACAATCAAATACACCTTGGAAGCCTTAGTCAGTACGAGTGTTTTTGAGCCTTTGCTTCTTAGGTTTCTGCCCTTGCCTCCTAGGTTTCTGACCTTGCCTCCTAGGTTTCTGTCTTTGCCTCTTAGGTTTCTGCCCTTGCCTCCTAGGTTTCTGCCCTTGCCTCCTAGGTTTCTGACCTTGCCTCCTAGGTTTCTGCCCTTGCCTCTTAGGTTTCTGCCCTTGCCCACGACCTCTCGAACCACGCACTTAACAAACTACAAACTTAATAAACCACAACCCCACGAACCATGGACTTAACGAACCATCAACTAACGAACCACGAACCACAACCCCACGAACCACGGACTTAACGAACCCTCAACTCACGAACCGGGAACCACAACCCCTACGAACCATGGACTTAACGAACTATCAACTAACGAACCACGAACCACAACCCCACGAACCACAGACTTAACGAACCCTCAACTCACGAACCGCGAACCACAACCCCTACGAACCATGGACTTAACGAACCATCAACTAACGAACCACGAACCACAACCCCACGAACCACGGACTTAACGAACCATCAACTAACGAACCACGAACCACAACCACACGAACCACGGACTTAACGAACCACGGACTTACCGAACCACGAACCACGACCCCTCCTAGTTTTCTGTCCTTGCCTCCTAGGTTTCTGTCTTTGCCTCTTAGGTTTCTGCCCGTGCCTCCTAGTTTTCTGCCCTTGCCTCTTTGGTTTCTGCCCTTGCCTCCTAGGTTTCTGCCCGTGCCTCCTAGTTTTCTGCCCTTGCCTCTTTGGTTTCTGCCCTTGCCTCCTAGGTTTCTGACCTTGTCTCCTAGGTTTCTGACCTTGCCTCCTAGGTTTCTGCCTACATTTTTGTGATCTGGTGGTAATATTTTTCTCGGCCTATGGGAAGACCTTGACGAATTTGGGGAAACATGTGAACGTGACCTATGTTAAAGAGGGGGCCAATACAACAAAGTTGGTAAATAACCCCCTGTTTAAAACCATGACGCCTATTGGTGAAGACCTGTATGAGGTGTCGCTTGGAAAACGAAGTATCCTGTGGGATCTTCCTTCACAGATTGGTTTTTTCGTCTACCAGTACGCCAAATTGCGAATGTTGGAATTTTACTATGACTTCCTGGATAGATTCGTAGAGAGGTCCGACTTTCAACTCTGTGAAATGGATACAGATAGTCTGTACTTGGCACTCAGCGAGTCATCATTAGAAGGGGTCGTTAAAAGGGATAGGGTAAACGAGTTTTTCTCCCAGTACGACAAATGGTTCCCTTCTGAAACTTGTGAAGAGAACGCTGGAGGCAATGTTAAAGAACGATCGTGGCAATGTTAGAGAACGCTCGAGGTAATGTTAGAGAACGATCGAGGCAATGTTAGAGAACGCTCGAGGTAATGTTAGAGAACGATCGAAGAACGCTGGAGGCAGTGTTAAAGAACGATCGTGGCAATGTTAGAGAACGATCGAGGCGTGATTTGTTCTAACTTTTTGGAGTTTGGAAGTAATTATCTGTTTGATGTGTCTAACTTTTATGAGTATGGGAGTAGATTTGTATGGTTTTAAGGTCGACTTTTTGACTATGAGCCTAAATTTGTGTGTTCTGGCGATAAAATCTTAGTGATTTGGTCTAACATTTTGGACCTTGAATATAACTTCCTGCTCGTTGTATCCAACTATTTATAACTGTCATGGAACTCCTGGTATTGCAGCAGGGGTCAAAACGCGTTCAAGTAACCCGCCACTTGTATTATTTCCCTCACCATTGACCTGCTAGGTGGATTGTATCAGGGGCCGAATCGATTTAAAGTAACCCATGCATCAGACTCGACAGCACTTCAAGTTGAAAATGAGGTCAGTTATCACGATAACAGTAATCCTCTTCTCTGATTAGTTAATCCAGAGGTCAGTCATTTCGTTGATGGGTGTCCGATAGAAATCTTCTTCTCTGATTGGTTAACCTAAATATTAGTCGAGGGTGGAATAGTATCGTCTAAATTTTATTTACCAGCTTATATTTAAACTAGTCGGATGTGAGACTTCGTGTTATAAGCGCGCTTGATTCACGGACGTTTATTTTCATAGCACTGTTCAGTCTAGCGGTCTGTGTTGAAGTGGAATATTTTACGGTGTAAGTTGAATTTTTTTTTCTGTTTTTCTCTTAGCTCATAACGATGTGATAGGTTATCATTAAAGGAATTTCAGTTGTATTAATGGTGATGTGTATAAAGTACGTCTGTTAAGCCTTGTCGAGTGTATTATTCCTTCGTTTTTCATATGTTTATCTTATTGGTTCTTTAAAAAGTAGATATTTCAAGTCTTTTTGTAATTGATATTCAATGTTATTAATGTGTTACACTGGTGGTAAGGTAAAAATACGAATGAAGGCGGAACGCTAGGTGAGGTAAAGAGAGAGAGAGAGAGAGAGAGAGAGAGAGAGAAGAAAGGTGGAATGGTAGGAGAGAAGTCTAGTAGGGGTTAGAAGAGCGAGAGAGAGAAAGAGAGAGAGAGAGAGAGCGAGAGAAGCCTATGAGAAAGAAGGCGAGATGCTATGTATTAATGGTGAGAATAATCAAGTGTTACAATAGGAGGGACGCTAAAAATATTAAGGATGGCGGGGGAGCTAAAGGGAGAGGCGGAGGGTGGAGTGATAGGTTAGAAGTCTAAGAGAGGCTAGGGGAGAAAGCGAGAGAGAGAGAGAGAGAGAGAGAAGGAAGGCGCGATGATAGGGATAAATGGCGAGAATGAGTAAGTGTTTCAATGGAGGGAAATCTAGGCTGGAATAGTAGAGAGAGAGAGAGAGAGAGAGAGAGAAAGAGAGAGAGAGAAAGAGAGAAAGAGAGAGAGAGAGAGAGAGAGATAGCGAACCACTAACACCGAGGAACATATTTACACTACCAGTTTAGACTACCCAGCAATCTCTAACTGTTTCACCCTTATGCTTCATTTATGGTACAACGTTAAGCAGACACCCAACTACATAGCTATAAATATTTTCTAACGTCTACCTGGCGCGATAGCGTCACACCGAATCGAACTAATCCCCGATCCGATAGCACGCTGTCCGAAAACACTCGAGATAATCCCCGAGGGAACCCCCGCCAACACGCGATCCACCCCGAGGTCATGTATAATCTACTAACCTATCGCTATCGAGCAAGTACACCAAGGCCTCCAAAGTCAGGACACACCAAACATAAACAGGTCACTTCCGGGTCACCTGGACTAGAGGTCAACATCCCGACACGAGCGGTCATGGTTAACTACCCTTGTCTCTCGTGTACATTAGGCGCGAAATGCGCCTCTTATATAGCTTTGTTAATTTACGCCAAAATACGGCTCAAATGGAACCTTTGACAGGTCGTTTCTGTAACTCAGACGGAAGAGGAAAGAAGCTCGTCAAGCCTCGTCTGAAAGGAGTATGGTTTTAGTACTCGTGTTTTTCAACAAATGGTACGTTTTATATATGGGAAATGTGGTCGGCACTACGTCAGTACCGTGTTTCTTGAATAGAAAAAAAAGTCTGTTGGTCACATTTAAGGTTGGCTGAATTCAGTCTCTTGTCCTTGGTAGATAATGTATTAGTCACTTCTTTCATGGGGCCCCTAAAGGGAAAAGCAAATGTTGAAATACTGAATCATCATCACCGCCATCATCATCATCATTATCACCACTACCATCATTATCACTAACACCACCACTATCATCATAATTACCACTGTGACCACCATCATTATCACTACCACCATCATTAAGATCACAATCATCATCAGCATCATTACCACTATCTTTTATCTCTACCACCACCATCATCATCACCATCATCATTATCACCGCCATCATCATTATGGTCATCATCATCATCAATTTATTGCCACCACCACCGCTACCATCATTATCATCTGCTTAATTTGCAATGAAACAATAGGAGCCAATTGCGTTATGTCGTAGTCTACACAAAATCTACAATATTAGTCTACATAAAATCTACAATATTAGTCTACATAAAATCTACAATATCAGTGTTCATAAAATCTACAATATTAGTCTACATAAAATCTACAAAATTAGTCTACATAAAATCTACAATATTAGTCTACACACAATCTACAATATTAGTCTACATTAAAATCTGCAATTTTATTCTACATAAAATCTACAATATTATTCTACATAAAATCTACAATTTTAATCTACATGAAGTCTATAATATTATTCTACATACAATCTACAATATTATTCTACATAAAATCTACAATATTATTCTACATAAAATCTACAATTTTAGTCTACATGAAATCTACAATATTAGTCTACATAAAATCTACAATTTTAGTCTACATGAAATCTACAATATTCCGCTACTTCTTCTTCTTGTTCTGCCTCCTCTTCTGCTTCTTCTGCTTCTTCTTGTTCTGCTTCCTCTTCTGCTTTCTTCTGCTTCTTCTTGTTCTGCTTTCTTCTGCTTCTTCTTGTTCTGCTTCCTCTTCTGCTTCTTCTTGTTCTGCTTCCTCTTCTGCTTCTTCTGCTTCTTCTTGTTCTGCTTCTTCTTGTTCTGCTTCCTCTTCTGCTTCTTCTTGTTCTGCTTTCTTCTGCTTCTTCTGCTTCTTCTTGTTCTGCTTTCTTCTGCTTCTTCTGCTTCTTCTTGTTCTGCTTCCTCTTCTGCTTCTTCTGCTTCTTCTTGTTCTGCTTCCTCTTCTGCTTCTTCTGCTACTTCTTGTTCTGCTTCCTCTTCTGCTTCTTCTTGTTCTGCTTCCTCTTCTGCTTCTTCTTGTTCTGCTTCCTCTTCTGCTTCTTCTGCTTCTTCTTGTTCTGCTTCCGCTTCTGCCTCTTCTTGTTCTGCCTCCTCTTCTGCTTCTTCTGCTTCTTCTTGTTCTGCTTTCTCTTCTGCTTCTTCTTGTTCTGCTTCCTCTTCTGCTTCTTCTTGTTCTGCTTTCTTCTGATTCTTCTGCTTCTTCTTGTTCTGCTTTCTTCTGCTTCTTCTGCTTCTTCTTGTTCTGCTTCCTCTTCTGCTTCTTCTGCTTCTTCTTGTTCTGCTTCCTCTTCTGCTTCTTATGCTTCTTCTTCTTCTGCTTCCTCTTCTACTTCGTCTTCTTCTTCTTCTACCTTTTTAGCTCCCAGTGGAGCATAGTTGGACATGGGACTGGCTATCCCATACTGTAAAAAAAAAAATAAGCCGAAAAAACTTCACAAACATGGACAATCTACAATATTAGTCTACATAATCCACAATATTAGTTTACATAAAATCTACAATTTCGATAGTTCGATAGAACCATGCTTTTAATATTTACAGAATATTGCAAAAAGTAAGGTTGTTGTTGCTTAATTTGTAATGTTAAATGCAGTCGGGTGAATCATGGACAATAGACAAACAAACTAAACGACTATTAGAGGCCACAGAGATGGGATTTCTCAGAAGAATATTCAGCGATACCTGGACTCTTAAAAAGACCTACGAGGAAATTCTCAATCGAGCCAACGCAAAAAGCGAGTTCCTAAGAAACATCAGAAAGAAACAATCAACATTTTTCTAGCACATCATAAGAAGAGGAATGTTGGAATACTTGGTTACAACTGGCAAAATAGAGGGAAAGAGAGATCGTGGATGACAAAGAGAGAAGACATTGGATGGCTTGGTCTCATGGGACGGAAAACTGTCAAAAACAGAAATGATCTGATATACTGTAAGTAAAAAAGTAAAGTGCCCCGTATAAAGTATAGTGACCATAATTTTTATAGACCTTTGGCACATGATTTTTGGGGTAATTAGGTCGGTATTACGCCGGTGCCGCTTTACTTTCCCTGAAAAAATACGGTACCCATTTAAGGCTGGCTGAATCCGGAAGCCGTCGGTTGGGATCGAACCCTACCTCTTGTCCTTTGTAGTCCAGTTCTTGTAACCACTGAGCTATCACGGCTCCCTGATATACTGTAGATAAAGAATTTTGGAAGGACGTGATCGTCTACGCCAACCGATGTGGCACATGGAGATGATTGAAGTCAGAGAAAAGTATCTATCTATTGACCTTTCGAGCCGTAGCCGGCCCATAGGGCGTAGACCAAGATACATCTTCTCCTATCTGAACTTTTGTTCTAGCAGTTTTCTTTTAAAGATATTTTATCAAATCTCGTCATATGTCTCTGTTCTGTGCAAGCAGTTCTATCTCATTGAGGGAGCCGAATCCTGCTGCTCTTGCCTTTCTCATCAATGTTCTTCTCAGTGTCTCCCTATGTCTTCCTCTTTTTCTCTTACCTGTTGTTTCCCACATGAGGGCTTGAACTGCTATTCGGTTATTATCTTTTCTCATCACATGTCCAACATATGACCATCGTCTTTTCTTTATTACTGAAGATATTAGTGGTTGATTGGCGATTTCCCTAATTTCCTCGTTTGTTTTGAATTCGTTCGGGGTAATGTGGTCGGTATTACGCCCGGGCCGCTTTGCTTTCCCAGAAAAAAAAATCCGGTACTCATTAAAGGCTGAGTGAACCGGAAGCCGTCGGTTGGGATCGAACCCAACCTCTTGTCCATTGTAGTCCAGTTCACTAACCCCTGAGCTATCGCGGCTCCCGATTTATGTGCTTAATGTGTATACTTGGTTTGTTACAATTGGTTTGTTAGGTTTTTGGCCGGAACGTTGTAGTTTATCTTTTCTTTTTATTAGTTTAATGCTCCATACCATTTAATGTTTATTTTATATTTTATAATTTTTTTCTTGCTTTAGTCTTTGTTAGCATCTGTTTGAGTAACTCCGTCATGACTTTGTTAAAATTGTACATCTGAAGTCTGTTTAACTCTTTCAGTACGTTTCGCCGCACTGTGCGTCATACCGTTTTCGTCAGCGTACGTTTCGCCACATAGTGCGCCACGTTCAATTTGATTAGTGTGAACGTCATCAAACAATATTCTTTTTACATGTCTTGTATCATCTTGATAATGGTGAAATCTAATACCTTGTTCGATCAGTTAAAAATGCATGTAAAATATGTATAATAAATTTAATTATGTAGATTGATTCTTAAAACCATGAAAAATTGTGTCTCTAAAATCTCTTCAGTTTCGTCGATAAAAAGCTTCCTTACGGAAAGAGCACTGTCAGACCATGACCTTTCCCCTTTCCACCTTGACCTTGACGTACTGACATAATGCAACCAGTGAGATCAGATATGATGTCAATTCCCTAATCTATGCTTTCAGAGATCCAATATTGATTGACGGAATATAAGCTTTTCGAACATAAAGAGATCTCAAGTCTTCGGAGATTCAAACGGGTCTAAATTTCTTAAGCATGAACGAATTCACGGTAAAGACAAGGTTGATAGGCCGGAATTACCAATATAGTTGAAGTATTTATTACGAACTCAGCAGACATATCCACTTCACAATTTTAATGCTGCTTGTGTGAAGACGCGACAAGTGCAAAAATAACAATCTGGGTTTATGAAAAAGTTGAAGTCAAGCGTGCTCATCAGCTGGCACGGCTAGGTCTGTTTCAGAAGCAATTCTCTCCGAGCTTTTCCTGACCTATTTCCAGTGACATTTTCCCAATAATTGGACCTGGCATTGAAATCCCCTGTCCCTACATTGCACCTGGTATTAGGTACGTCTGATAAGGCTGCAAGGAAATCCCATTTATTTTCAACTGACAGCTGGTCTACGTGACGTAAAGGCTGGAAACTAACCACGTAGTATTGTCAATCACAGCTGTTTGACTGCGATATTTTAGTTGATCTTGTTCTTTTGAACTTTCCACGAAGATAAAATATTTGTTCTGTTTAACATTCAACGTGATTCACAATCATCATCATCATCCTCAAGTACCGTGCCTGATGGCGTAGGAGATCATGTCTCTCCACAAATTTCTATCTCGACAGTTTTATTAATCATTTCTGTTGTTGACCTTCTGCCAAGCCATTCTCTTAAGTTATCTGATATTTTTTCTCTTTGCTTCCCTCTATCTCTTCGTCCCTCAATTTTTCCAGTTGTTACAATATATTCCAGCTGTTCCTTTCTCATTACATGGCCAAATAATGATGATTCTTTCTTCCTATTGGAAATTAACTCTCTTTTTTGCATTGGCCTCTTTCAGAACACTTTAATTTCTTTTCTTAGCTGTCCTTGGTATTGCAAACATTCTTCTGTAAAACTACATTTCTACGGCCTCCAGTGATCTTCTTTTCTGTTGTCCTATTGTCCATGATTCACATCCATATGTTAAAACTGGCTCTACATAACATTTAAAAACTCTTTTTCTTGTTTCTATTGTCAAAAATAGATTGCACAGTATCTTCCTCCTTTTTTTTTTTTTTGGAAAGCTGCTTGTGCCTGAGCCATCCTGCATCTCACCTCTCTTCAACGTGATTACATGATGTATATTTTACATTTTTCAACTTCTGTGGTTAAAAACTAAATGTTGCAGCTTCCGAAACTCTCACATTTTCCAATCCTTTAGTTATAAGCATTAACTATTAAACTATCATCCATACATAAACATTTACTTAGACTAAACAATTTTACATTTTGTTTGTGGTGCCACAGATTAAACCCACTTCCATTCAATATCAGTTTTAAAATAGCGAATGTGTAATGTGCTGGGCTGTAATGTAAACTGTAGCTGTAATGTAAACTGTGATGTAATGTAAACTGTAATATAATCTAAACTGTAGCTGTAATGTAAACTGTAATGTAAAATGTAATGTAAACTGTTGCTGTAATGTAAACTGTTGCTGTAATGTAAACTGTAATGTAATGTAAACTGTAGCTGTAATGTAAACTGTAGCTGTAATATAAACTGTAACTGTAGTGTAAACTGTAACTGTAATGTAAACAATAGCCGTAATGTAAACTGTAACTGTAATGTAAACTGTAACTATAATGTAAACTGTAGCTGTAATGTAAACTGTAACTGTAATGTAAACTGTAACTGTAATGTAAACTGTAGCTGTAATGTAAACTGTAATGTAAAATGTAATGTAAACTGTAGCTGTAATGTAAACTGAAGCTGTAATGTAAACTGTAATGTAATGTAAACTGTAGCTGTAATGTAAACTGTAATGTAATGTAAACTGTAACTGTAATGTAAACTGTGGCTGTAATGTAAATTGTAGCTGTAATGTAAACTGTAGCTTTAATGTAAGCTGTAACTGTAATGTAAACTGTTGCTGTAATGTAAACTGTAACTGTAATGTAAACTGTAACTGTAATGTAACCTGTAACTGTAATGTAAACTGTAGCTTTAATGTAAACTGTAACTGTAATGTAAACTGTTGCTGTAATGTAAACTGTAACTGTAATGTAAACTGTAACTGTAATGTAAACTATAATATAATGTAAACTGTAACTGTAATGTAAACTGTAATGTAATCTATAATGTAATCTGTATTGTTTTATAATATAAACTGTACCTGTATTAAAAAAAATTGCATCTGTAATGTAAACTGTAATGTAAACTAACTGCAATATAAAACTGAAAAAATAAAAGAAATGGCAAGAAGCTATTTTTAATGCCATGATAAATATACTAACATCAAAACAAAGAACACCAGGAGTGAAACTAAACATAGCAACATGTTATATATTATCAACATACCTGTATGGTAAAGAAACATGGACATTAGACTAGAAAACAGAAAAGAAAATTAAAGCACTTGAAATGTGGATTTATAGAAGTATAGAAAGAATTGGATGGAAAGAAAAAACAAATAAACGATGAAGTCTTAAAACAACTTAAAATGAAAAGAGAAATACTAAACACAATTGGAAAAAAGACAAATTAGATCTTTGGGGCTTGTTTAAAGACTCATCAGCCTACTAAAATTATTAATCTTGGAAGGGAAAATACAAGGCAAAAGAGGCAGAGGCAGACAAAGACTAACATGGACGAGTAACATCAAAAGATGGACAAGTCAGCCTATGACAACCTGCACTATCAAAGCAAGAGACAGAGCGGAATGGCGCTGCATGGAAGCCAACCTTCGGTGCCGAGATGGCACTAAATGATGATGATGACTAACGCTCAGGATTTCACCCACAAGCAATACAACATTTCCAAGATAACATTAAAACGCCACTTTGAGATGAACACAAACAGTTGTGCAATTTACGGGTGTAAAAGTTAAAGGTTGCCAGTCATGACTTGTCTAATATGGGGAGTGTCCGCACTCTTTCCAAGAACATGTGATATGTTTTTTCCTTCTTCTTTCCTTCTACATCTTCATTTCAGCGTCGAGGGGAGATATAATTTGCCGTCTTTTGCTCTTCTGTTCGCCTCTGCTGCTGTTATGTTTCCTCGTGCTTCTAATATTCCATCGATCCATCTTTTTCGTGGTCGACCCTTGAGTCTGGTGTTCTCACAACGTTTGTTGAAGGCTCGCTTTGTTGTGTGTTGATCGTTCTGCCTTGTCACGTGGCCAAACCATTTTATCTGTTGTCTCCTTTTTG
>JAVIAB010000117.1:20131902-20301902 GCA_032433765.1 Megaustenia siamemsis
AGAAAGCTGAAAGAAATAGAGAGAATGAATGAAAGAAAGAGGAGGAAGAGGAAAGGAAAGAGGGATGGAACAAGGGATTGTGTTGAAAAAGAAAGATGGAAAGATGAGGTGGGGAGAGAAAAAGAGCAAGAGGACACAGAGAGAGAGAGAGAGAGAGAGAGAGAGAGAGAGAGAGAGAGAGAGAGAGAGGAAGTAAAAAAGAGAAAGGAAGGGAAAAAAGAGATATCGAAGTAGGAAAGAGAGAGAAGGAGAAAAGAAAGAGCGAGAGAAGGAGGAGAAAAGAACAAAATAAGGAAGAAGAAAGAAAGAAAGAAAGAAAGAAAGGAAGGAAGGAAGGAAGAAAGAGAAAGGATAAAGAGAGGGCGAAAACATATGTCTAAAACAGAGTAACGAATTTATACAATAAGAGAGACAGGACCAACGAATTTATACAATAGAAAAGGGTGGGCCTATGAATTTACACAATGAAATACACAATAGTTGCGAATTTAATCAACAAGAGGCGGCGTAGATGAAATTATACCCAAAAAAAATATTTTAAAAAATAAAAAAAGCACCAGCGAAGTTGAATTTACCCAAAAAAGAGCCCATGAGACGAATGTCTGCAACACATGAATATGGGAATGAAACTTTTGAAAGTTCTTTTTCTGGAAGGCAATGAAGGTCAACAAATTCACAAGCCAAGATGGACGCCAACAGGTGAGAGGGAGTGTTTGATCACAGGTAACTCATAGACGACGTGTAACAGGGCAGGTAACGCTGCCGTCAATCATTTCTTTTGATAGCTTTTGAACCACAAAGAATGCTTGAAATGCACAAACTGTGGAGAAGCCATAATGAATTTATTCTTTAAAACAAAACTGCCGGGTGAAGCAGGAATTGGACACTTCAGGGAATATAGAGGAACAAGCAACTAAAAAGGCAGAACATTGCTCAGTCTGATTGTCAATTTGGATATTTCTCGTTTTCTGTTTTCAGAGATAATGTAAACAAAGATACTACTTAAAACATACAAGTGGATATCAAAGTGGAAGGAATAGACCGGGAAGCAATTCAAAGATACAACTACATTTGAGATATTTTAACATGTGATGGAAAATGTAAAACAGAAATAAACACAAGAATGGGAATGGCAAAGAGCAACTTTAATGTAATGAAAAATACTCATATCAAGAAAAATAACAATATAGCTAAAATTAAGAATAGCAAAAATGTTATATCTTCTCAAAATTTATGTGTGATGCAAAAACATGGACATTAGAAAAGAAAACAAATTGAAGCCTTTGAAATGTGGACTTATAGAAACCATAACCATAAGAAGAACTGGATGGAACAAAAGAAAATCAACGATGAAGTCTTAAAACAACTAAAATTGAAAAAAAGAACTACTAAACACAATTCAAACATGATAAATAAGATTTTCTTGCGGCATGTTAAAAGACACAGCAGCACACTAAATGTTACTCTGAAAGGGAAAATGCAAGGTAAAAGAGGCAGACGCACACAAAGGCTAACATGGAAGAGTAACATCAAAAGATGGACAACTCAGCTTACGAAACCTGCACTATAAAAGCAAGAGACAGCAGAATGGCACTTCCTTCTATGCGTGCACGGCACGCAATGATGATGATAAATATTGTCTTAATCAGTGAGTATACTCTGTCTATAATGTCTTGGTCTGATGGTTGTATAGTCACCCCAGTAGTATATATCTAGTGATAGGACCCCCGAAAGTTCGTTCAAACGCGCATAAATCCTTATATAAATAGTCTACACGCAGATCAACGCACAATTTTTGGTGCCGTTTTTCCTTATATGAGAGTCTTCATTTTTTCTTATATGAGAGTCTACCCGCCCATTTTTGTTCCGGTGACCTCTCGGTTGACCTCTCGTTGACCTCTCAACCTCTCGTGGTGTTGTGAAGGCGTCGAAACGCACATTTTTCCTTATATGAGAGTCTACCCGTACATGGAAGCACATTTTTCCTTATATGAGAGTCTTCATTTTTCCTTATATGAGAGTCTACCCGCCCATTTTTGTTCCGGTGACCTCTCGGGTGACCTCTCGTGGCGGTGTCGGTGCTGCGAAGGGGTGACCTCCCGCGGCGATGGTGAAGGGGCGGTGGTGGTATCATAACTTTCACATTCTTTGTACTTTCAATGGTTCCGTAACTTTCATAAATCTATTCTTTCTTTCTTTCTTTATACTTTCAATGGTGCCGTAACTTTATACATTATACTCTCAGGCAATAAAAACAGTGACTTCCAAAACAGTTTTATTCAAGTTTTAAAAACTTCCTTTAGAATTAAAGGTAACAGCTTAGGCCGTTACACATGCTACACGAAGCTACGTTAACGAAGTAACTACACGCCAAACGCGAAACACCGCGTTAATTAAGCGAGATCAAAGAGTTCCCGGTAGACGCGCCGCAAGGGGCCGCGTTTAACGTTAAGCGAGATCAAAGAGCTCGCTTCCCGTGAGTACTTACTTCCCGTTAGACGGGCCGCGTTTACATCAAAGGATTACCCTTGAGCACACTAATAAATTTATCACCGTAGCCGGTAAGTGTTCATCAGGAGTGTCATTTAACAGGGGAATTTCACGATACCGATGTTTTAATGTGAGACGCTTGGGGGTAATTAACAGTGACAAGTTATTTATTTATTGTTTTATTCGTATATATCTCACAATAGATAACACAGGGGTAGACAATAATGTATTGTTTAACTATTGTACATTATAGACAAGTATAATACATAAGAAACAAAGTAGTTTATTTACAAGTGTTATACATGATAGTGTTAAATGGATAAAGGGGAGGTGGTCACGTTGTCAGAATGGACCTGTCGCTTGATGGGGTGAGGTAGTACGTTGGAAGTTGTAGTAGTAGGTTAGAAGTTGGCGTGAATTAGAGGTAGTTGGTTGTGGAAGTTGTAGTTGTAGATGTAGTTGGTTGTGGACGTTGTAATTGTAGAGGTAGTTGGTTGTGGACGTTGTAATTGTAGAGGTAGTTGGTTGTGGAAGTTGTAGTTGTAGATGTAGTTGGTTGTGGAAGTTGTAGTTGTAGATGTAGTTGGTTGTGGACGTTGTAATTGTAGAGGTAGTTGGTTGTGGACGTTGTAGTTTTAGAGGTAGTTGTAGTAGAGAAGGGAAGACGTTCAAATTAACAGACGACGACATTTATTCGACTGACTCAACAAGCAAAGACCAAAACGTTACTCCCAAACCCACGAAAGCTTAGACTTTGGAGTTCTATATTTGCTATAGACAGGATGGCGTGCTAATGACTTTAACAGCTAAATGGTAGATGAATGTTTAGGCTAACTTGCGAGTCGTGGCGATCTCTCGGCGCCATGGTCGGGGTGAGCTCTCGCAGTGAGGGACCTGTTATGATCAAAGACCCTATGTCTCTGTGAAATTTCTCACTTGGGTAACTTAAGCTGGTCTAGCCATCTAACAGAGAGACAGTAAATTAATGTACTTTTGATATTCTATTACTGTTGTGGTCACGTATGTCATGTCGATGTAGTAGACACGTATGTCATGTCATTGTAACAGGCATGTCATTGTAACAGTCATGTCAATGTAACAGTCATGTCAATGTAACAGTCATTTCGTTGTAATAGTCAGCTCGTTGTAACAGTCACGTATGGCATGTCGCTTTATTAGAGACGTATGGTATGTCGTTGTAACAGACATGTCGTTGTATCAATCATGTCGATGTAGTAGACACGTATGTCATGCCATTGTAACAGTCATGTCAATGTAACAGTCATGTCAATGTAACAGTCATTTCGTTGTAATAGTCATCTCGTTGTAACAGTCACGTATGTCATGTCGTTTTATCAGAGACGTATGGTATGTCGTTGTCACAGACATGTCGTTGTATCAGTCATGTCGATGTAGTAGACACGTATGTCATGTCATTGTAACAGTCATTTCGTTGTAACATACACGTATGTCATGTCGTTATAACAGTCACAGGTAGCGTGTCGTTGTATCAGACACGTGTGTCATGTCGTTTTATCAGAGACGTATGGTATGTCGTTGTCACAGACATGTCGTTGTATCAGTCATGTCGATGTAGTAGACACGTATGTCATGTCATTGTAACAGTCATTTCGTTGTAACATACACGTATGTCATGTCGTTATAACAGTCACAGGTAGCGTGTCGTTGTATCAGACACGTGTGTCATGTCGTTGTATGAGACACAGATCTCATGTCATGATGTTATTGTTGTAGTTGTACAATTAGTTATTGATGTTGTAGTAGTAGTGGAAGATGTTAGAAGACGTGTTTATTTTAGCACAGGAAGTTTCTGAATAGTAGAGGACAACGTTCGAAATAGTAGGTGACAACTTTTGAATTACAGTGAGACGACTTTCGAATTACCATATGAGGGATACAAGTTCCAATAGGCGACCATGGCCTTTCACAGTACATCGTGTCAGTTCTGTTGTTAACTGTTTTCCATGTCATGTCGTTGTAGTAGTCATAGGTGTCATACCGTCGTATGTATGTTGTCCAGTGTGACATGATAGTTGTATGTAGGTTGTCTAGTTTGTCGTGATGGCTGTATGTAGGTTGTCTAGTGTGTCATGATGGTTGTATGTAGATTGTCGACTGTGTCGAGATGGATGAATGTATGTTGTCGACTGTGCCATGATGCTTGTATGTAGGTTGTCTAGTGTCGCATGATGGATGCATGTAGGTTGTCGACTGTGTCGGGATGGCTGTTTGTAGGTTTTCTAGTGTGTCGGGATGGATCATGTAGGTTGTCGACTGTGTCATGATGCTTGTATGTAGGTTGTCTAGTGTCGCATGATGGTTGTATGTAATTGTCGAGTGTGCTCCAACAAACCGCCGTGTCATTTAAACTTCTTTGAACACAATGGACACGGATGTTCACCAGAAGAAACCTCATTATGAGAAACCGTCTGGAGAAAATCCAATAACCCTTTCGTCAACCATATTTAACATACCTAGTTAAACTTCAATCTCAACAATACTTATCATACCTACTTTAAACACATTAATAAAATTGAATAACCTTTTATCGATAAGCCTTAACGTACTTTAAGAGAAAACAATCCAACTTACTGAGTAAAATAGAATCTCAATCCGTTAGAATGAATAGTAACTTTCCTTGAAGCAACCAAACTTATAACACGAAAGCCCTGAAGGGTCTAGTTTAAATATAAATTGGTAACAAATGAATACATTATCCAATCAGAGAGTGACTATGCCAACATCGACTGATATCTGGATTAACCAATCAGAGAAGAGTATTAGCATGGGAGGCGGAGCAAAGAAATGACTGACATCTGTATTATAACCATTCAGAAAAGAGCATTACTATGAACGGCAGAGTGATTAACCAATTATAGAAGAGCGTAACTTTGAAAACGGTTCCAGTTCCATCTTAAGGTAAATGAATTGGTCAGGTTCTCAGCGAGGATCGTGGGCGTTTCTGGTCCATAGAATGTGTTTGGATAAACTTATGAAGGAGTTTATGTTCCTGGGGGTTGATATTATTCACACATATGATAAGGCGTGTAAGAAACATTCCAAGTTTTATAAAGCGATGGCTAACCTAGTATATACATGATCGGAGAGAAATGAGCTGTTATTTACTGGAATAATTCAGCGAGTCGGTGGTCATGATATCTACGCCACGTTTGTAACCATCGTTATCGAAATACTTTCAGACCGAGTTCACAATTTCGGTCGTCTTGTCGTTCTATATACCCTCGCCTATCGATTAGTCAAGAATCATATCAAAGACATGTTCGACTCTGATTCCGACATTTGTGTTTTAGAAACGGACTTTGGTACTTGGACCGGTGTTATCATCGGAAGAGAATTTGGAGAGTGGTTACTAAAAGAAGGTAGTTTGGAAAATTTTCTAGACCTCTCTAACGAAGAAGCTACAACACTGTGGACTCTACTTCACAACAGCCTTTGGTCTTTAAGAGCTTTACCTATAAATGTTTATCTGTGAGTTTATATATTTTCCCTAATAAAAGTTTGGTAACCCCACAGCATTTGTTACTGCTTTACAATATTGTTTACCAGGTCACGACACCCCTCGCACAGATGCTGAGGGTTGTCCTGTAGTAGGCCTGTGATTGTAATAAGAATGGTTTGCTCCAGCTTTGAAATCTGAAATTTTCACAAAAAGAGATGGTGTTACGCAGTTCCCCTATAATGGGGATGTTGAGTTACTAAAAATAGATTTTGATCTCTGATGCAATACCTGATTAGTTACTAAAAATAGAATGTGACCTATGATCCAATAACAGAATACTCATTGCACTGGTGATCAATTGAGACTGATGGAAAAGTGAATTCCCAGTCATAGAAAAGTATGTTGTCACGATAGGTGTGTCGCGTTTCGACGCCTTCACAACACCACGAGAGGTTGAGAGGTCAACGAGAGGTCAACCGAGAGGTCACCGGAACAAAAATGGGCGGGTAGACTCTCATATAAGAAAAAATGAAGACTCTCTTATAAGGAAAAACGGCACCAAAAATTGTGCGTTGATCTGCGTGTAGACTATTTATATAAGGATTTATGCGCGTTTGAACGGACTTTCGGGGGTCCTATCACTAGATATATACTACTCACCCCTTCCCCCTCTATCTAAGAACTATGCTCCTTCTGTTATAATAAAGTAGGTTGTCAGATAGATACTACTGTAGTTCTTCAAATAATGTGGACGTAAGGTTTGAATCATGGACGTTCCCTTATACTGTTTTTAGATCCACTCATGTTTCGTTTTGTCGTTATATAACATTTCATTTTGTATGTATCCGCGTAATGGTCTCCATGTTTCTGTCTGTCTTTTACAAATTTCTTTATTGTTAACTATTTGCTTTATGTTTTGTTTATTTTCATCCCCGTTGAAGACTGCTTTTGGTTGAAACGCTGGTTCGCTGTTTGGTCCTGCCGTGTTCTCAATGCTAAAAAATCCTAGTTTTCAACTTTTATTTTAACTAATTCAGCTTTGTGGCCATCTTACATGGTTTCCATGTTTCAGAAAGAAAGAAAGAAAGAAAGCAAGAAAGAAAGCAAGAAAGAAGAAAAACATAGAGGAAGGAAGGAAGCAATGATAGAAAGGTAAAGATAAAGGTAAGTACGAGACTTGAACCGGCGTCTTAGCACGCGAGTTTACACCCATATGTGCTCGGCCGCCTATCCAGAAATGTTCGGATATTTCTGTATAGTGTCGTCTCAAGCATCGAAATTCAGATGCGAAGCGACATTCCTCACCTTCCCAGGGTAATACCCTGGTACCCATTTCTGCCAACGGCTGGGTCGACCATAGGTTTTTTTTTTTCCCAACCACGAGTACAATTCACACTGCTCCCAGCGGGAATCGAACACGGGTTATCCGAACGTCGGTAGTCCGGTCGGGTGGTTTTCCCAACTAGGCTACCGAGGCCCCCAATGAAAGAAAGAAAGAAAGAAAGAAAGAGAGAAAGAAAGAAAGAAAGAAGAAAGAAAGAAAGAAATACAGAAAGAAAGAAAGAAAGAAAAGGCAAAAGTAGGTAGCATATCCTGAACAGAACGTTGCTATTACCCAGAATTTTTTTTTTTTTTTTTTTTTTTTTTTTTTTTGCTGTGTAATTGTCTAGGCATTATAGATCAGTGGTTTGCCATTGCTTTCTGACGTTAGACGTGGTCTTGACTGAGAATAATTCCACGAATCAGTATTTCTTTAAACCTCGCGCTGAGCGGAACTCGTTCACCGGACCTCGGGATTGTGAAACTGAGTTCACTGCATTTCCGGTTCCGAGATGGTGGAATGGAGTTCATAATCTCTCGACCGCTGCAGGAATTGCATTTGGGGACTGATTAATTTCGGTTCTCCAATGCGATTTTCTGCGTTAAAGTCAATATGACGATTATCATATTCAAGAGGACGTGAACTTCCTGTCAATATGGTGGATAGGCGGCAGGAACCATTAAAGTTATGTCTGAAAAGTGTTCCTTGTTGCAGTTTCTTTATAATTCAAGTTAGGACCTGTAGCAGGAGTTATTGAGTTACGTGCTCTTTGCACACCGTGAGCTGTGCGTTTCATCGTTTACATCGTGTTTCAATATTCAGATTGTTCACGATGAATCATCATATCGTATGACACGGAACAGAGGGTTGTGTTCAATTTCTGTGCGGTTTAACCGTATGCCTTTAGGCGTGTGCTGAGACTGCTATGATGGGGACTACAGCTGCTTTTCTTTGTTTGGGTGATGAGATAGTAATTCGGATGTTTCCACTGGCACGTGCGGTTGAGCAATTATGAATTTTAATTCGTTTGCAGTGATACCGGGGCCTACCATAACCATAACCATCACTGCATTTAAGGCACTGATGCCTACAGAAAAAAAAAAGAAAGAAATAGCCCCTTTCAAAAAATTATCTACTCATATGTTATGCATTGACAAACAACATCAAAGTTTTCACACACAGAATTTTGGATTACACTCAATGTTACTCTGGGTGTCTCACTGTATTAAAAAAATACTGCCTAAACGCATCAAACTCCTAAGAGGCAGATTACTCTACACACAATCTATCTTTCACCTGACGCACTTGTCTTGCACAATCTGCTGCTTTCCCTTTAAAACGAGCACCCCTATTTAAACGCAGTGTTGCGGTATTTTAAATATCCTCTATAAGATCACAGTAATTGCAATAATTGAAATTTAAGACAGGAGGGAACAAAAACGTAACTTTGATGCTGACAGCTGTTTTTTACGTCATATTTGTGCCTTTGTTTGTATACGAAATGCTATTTATACCGCTATCTATTTCCTGAGAACGTGAATGTATCAGACAGAGAAGGGATTGGTCAACGAGAACTTTGAAGAGAATTATGGGAAAAGGCAGTCTTCTTTGGCCGTGCTAAGGGAAGAGAATAACTTCAAAATAAATAACAACAACAGGCAAGATCAAAACAAAGAATAACAACAGGCAAGATCAAAACAAATAACAACAACAGACAAGATCAAAACAAAGAATAACAACAGGCAAGATCAAAACAAAGAATAACAAGAGGCAAGATCAAAACAAAGAATAACAACAGGCAAGATCAAAACAAAGAATAACAACAGGCAAGATCAAAGCAAGAATAACAACAGGCAAGATCAAAACAAAGAATAACAACAGGCAAGATCAAAACAAAGAATAACAACAGGCAAGATCAAAACAATTAACACCAGGGCTAAAACTAAGAATAGCAAAATGTCTTCTCAACATTCCTATATGGTGCAGAAACATGGACATTAGACAAGAAAACAGAACAGAGAATTAAAGCCTTTGAAATGAGGATATATAGAACAATGGGTAGAATTGGATGGAAGGAAAAGAAAACAAACGATGATTTCTTAAAACAACTAAAAATGAAAAGAGAACTACTAAACACAATTCAAACAAGACAAATGAGATTTTTGGGCCATGTTAAAAGACACAACAGCCTACTAAAAGTAATCCTGGATGGGAAAATACAAGGTAAAAGAGGCAGAGGCAGACCAGACTAACATGGACGAGTAACATTAAAAGATGGACAAAAAAGCCTATGGCAACCTGCATCATCAAAGCAAGAGACAGGGCAGAATGGCGCTCCATGGTAGCCAACATTCGATGCGGGAATGGCACTCGATGATGAACAGGCAAGATAGAAAGAAAGATGACAAGTTCTGGACACAATAATAATCTGATTTAGAATGAGATCGAAAGTAGAAAGTATACATTAGAAGGAGGTTAACAGTAGAACTGATAAGGAACTATGGGTTTATGAATGTGTGAAGAGACGTGGGCGCCTACACCTGTGAGTATGAATGTGATGATGATGGTTCACTAAGATAGGGTTATTGTGAATTCTTGTATGTTGGTTCACTAAAAAAAGGTTATTTTGAATTCTTGTATGTTGGTTCACTAAGATATGGTTATTGTGAATTCTTGCATGGTGGTTCACTAAGATAGTATTATTGTGAATTCTTGTATGTTGGTTCACTAAGATAAGGTTATTGTGAATTCCTGTATGATAGTTGACTAAGATAGGGTTATTGTGAATTCTTGTATGGTGGTTCACTAAGATAGGGTTATTGTGAATTCTTGCATGTTGGTTTACTAAGATAGGGTTATTGTGAATTCTTGTATGGTGGTTCACTAAGATAGGGTTATTGTGAATTTTGTGTATGTTGGTTCACTAAGATAGAGTTATTGTGAATTTTGTGTATGTTGGTTCACTAAGATAGGGTTATTGTGAATTTTGTGTATGTTGGTTCACTAAGATAGGGTTATTGTGAATTTTTTGTATGTTGGTTCACTAAGATATGGTTATTGTGAATTTTTGCATAGTGCTTCACTAAGATAAAGTTATTGTGAATTCTTGTATGGTGGTTGACTAAGAAAGGGTTATTGTGAATTTTTGCATGATGGTTCACTAAGATAGGGTTATTGTGAATTCTTGTATGTTGATTCACTAAGATAGGGTTATTGTGATATCTTGTATGTTGGTTCACTAAGATAGGGTTATTGTGAATTCTTGTATGTTGGTTCACTAAAAAAAGGTTATTTTGAATTCTTGTATGTTGGTTCACTAAGATATGGTTATTGTGAATTCTTGCATGGTGGTTCACTAAGATAGGATTATTGTGAATTCTTGTATGGTGGTTGACTAAGAATGGGTTATTGTGAATTCGTGAATGATGGTTCACTAAGATAGGGTTATTGTGAATTCTTGTATGGTGGTTCACTAAGATAAGGTTATTGTGAATTCTTGTATGGTGGTTGACTAAGATAGGGTTATTGTGAATTCTTGTATGTTGGTTCACTAAGATATGGTTATTGTGAATTCTTGCATGGTGGTTCACTAAGATAGTGTTATTGTGAATTCTTGTATGTTGGTTCACTAAGATATGGTTATTGTGAATTCTTGTATGTTGGTTCACTAAGATAGGGTTATTGTGATATCTTGTATGTTGGTTCACTAAGATAGGGTTATTGTGAATTTTTTTGTATGTTGTTCAATAAGATAGGGTTATTGTGAATTCTTGTATGTTGGTTCACTAAGATAAGGTTATTGTGAATTCTTGCATGGTGGTTCACTAAGATAGGGTTATTGTGAATTCTTGCATGATGGTTTCGCTAAGATAGAGTTATTGTGAATTCTTGTATGTTGGTTCACTAAGATAAGATTATTGTAAATTCGTGCATACTGATTCACTAATCATTGTCAAAAATGGTATCGTTAAATGTATTTATGGCATTAATTAGAGCAGCAATTGAACAGCAAAACGATGTAACAAAGCGGCAATTTACTTCAGAGGAACAGAAAAATGTTGCAGTAGAATGATAAATCGGCGAAGACGTACAAATTAACTTTGTGGTAACACATACACACACATACATATACATATATATATATATATATATACATATATATCTTTACGGGATTTTCCCAATACTAGGATCGGCTGGGGGGTGGGGGGGGGGGGGAGTGTAGAATCAAAGAATAAAGATCGCTTGTAAAGTGCTGTCGCCGCAGGTTTTCGGGTCTGAGTTCACCCCGATAGAAAAAAGCTTTAGACAATACCGGGATTCGAACCCGCGGTCTCCTGGTTTGGGGGGACGATGATTTATCGATTCGGTCACCCGCTCCTTGTCGTAGTAGTGAAGTTGAAGCGAAATGATAATTCTATGGAGATGAATAACAAATCGGTGTAGTAAAGTAATAATTCACTTGAGATGAGGAAAAATTCGGTGTCGTAAAGTAATAATTCACTTGAGATGAACAACATATTGGTGAAGTAAAGTAATAATTCACTTGAGATGAACAACATATTGGTGAAGTAAAGTAATAAATCACTTGGGATGAACAACATATCTGTGAAGTAATGTAATAATTCACTTCAGATGAACAATAAATTGTTGTATCAGTGTGATGATTCACTGGAGATAAAACGTGCGAGTGTCTGTATTACACTGTTTGGGGTTGTGTGGGTTGACGATCACAAATGTGGACGCCACCTTTTTCTTTATAGTAAAGTAGTAAAGTACCCCCGTCACGCCAAGTGGCGTATAGGGAATATGGTGTTAGTGACCATACATTTTACAGACCTTCGGCACATGATTTTTGGAGGTAATGTGGTCGGTATTACGCCCGTGCCGTTTCACTTTCCCCTAATAAAATCCGGTACCGATTAATGGCTGGGTCAACCGGGGAAGCCGTCGGTTGGGATCGAACCCTACCTCTTGTCCTTTGTAGTCCAGTTCACTAACCACTGAGCTAACGCGGCTCCAATTTTTTTTTTATGAGTTCACATTTTATTCATTACAAGGATACCAGGGATTGTAAAAACAACACACATTCAAGAGTTTGCTAGAGCTCACATTTAGCTCCATATCTCTTCTTCTTTTTCTTCTTTACTTCCTCATCTGCCTTTCAGCGTCGAGGGGAGATATAATTTGCGGTCTTTTGCTCTTCTGTTCGCCTCTGCTGCTGTTATGTTTCCTGGTGCTTATAATATTCCATCGACCCATCTTTTTCGTGGTCGACCCTTGGGTCTGGTATTCTCAAAACGTTTTTTGAAGGCTCGTTGTGTTGTGTTTTTGATCTTTCTGCCTTGCCACGTGGCCAAACCATTTTATCTGTTGTTTCCTTATATATTCTATGGCGGGGGCTATTCCTAGCTTTTTTTCTCAGTTCTTCATTTCTGATCTTATCACTCAGACTGTTTCCTATCATTCGTCTAACACATTTCATCTCTGTAGAGGTTATTTTTCTTATTGTTATTGTATCTAGGGTCCAGGTCTGGCATTGGTAGCACAACGTTGGGATGAAGATTGTATTGTATAGTGCTCGTTTTGCCTCCAGAGTTATTTCCTTGTTGGACAATAGTGGTGATAAATGTCCGACGATTTGACAAGCTTTGTTGCATCTTGATTCTATCTCTGCTGTTTGAGAATTATCGTTTGTCATTAGACCTCCTAGGTATTTGAATTCCTCTACTTGTTTTAGTTGCCTTCCTTCTATAGTTATGTTGATGTTCTGTTTATTTTTGGCAACATTCATGACTTCTGTTTTGTTGATGTTGATTTTCATGTTTTATTTTGTGCTTGAGCTGTTGAGTCTGTTTAAGTGTTCTTGTAGGTCTTCTATTGTTTCATGTATTAGTGCCTGATCGTCTGCAAATAAAAGCTCGTTGATCTCCTCTGTCTCTGATGGGTTGGCTAGCTTGCATATATGGTCCATTCTATCTCCATCTTCTGTGTATTTCTCTGAGCATAAAACATTTATTCCTTACCGACCTGCTGAGTCAGTCGAAAGTTAAGGGCTTAACTTAAGAAAATCACACGATGGGGTTTAGCCCGACTGATGCCCCCCCTCCCCCCCACGTGTTTGACCGCTAAGGACTTACATGCGATCTTTTACGATCTAAATATAAAACTTTAGCTGTTTACATTTAACAAAGTACTTATCACTTCTTATCGTCCTCCTTAGTAGAAAACTTTACACAACTTTCAGAAAATTATAATCCGTTGGAAACACTATATTCAATCACTTTAATCAAAACAAACTACACTCCGAAAATAAAACAGCTCCATATGGTTTGATTATAATGTAAAGTCGATTTACATCGACTGAGTTTACCTCAGACGGAAGATGTACAAAAGAGGTGAGATACAGAATTAGGCTAAAGCAGCTTTCCAAAACATGAGGAAGATACAATACAATCCATTTTTGACAATAGAAACAAGAAAAAGAGTTTTCAAATTTTATGTAGAGCCAGTCTTAACATATGGATGTGAATCATGGACAATAGAACAACAGACAAGAACATCACTGGAGTCTGTAGAAATGTGGTTTTACAGAAGAATGTTGAGAATACCTTGGACAGCTAAGAAGAGTAATGAAAACGTTCTGAAAGAGGCCAAAGCAAAAAGACAGCTAATTTCCAATATTAGGAAGAAACAATCATCATTTTTTAGCCATGTAATGAGAAGAGAACAACTTGAATATATTGTAACAACTGGGAAAATTGAGGGACGAAGAGATAGAGGGAAGCAACGAGAAAAGATACCAGACAGCTTAAGAGAATGGCTTGACATAAGGTCAACAACAGAAATGATAAATAACTGTCGTGATCGAAAGTTGTGGAGAGACATGATCACCTACGCCAGCAGGCCCAGTACTTGATATTGATGATATATATATATATGTGTGTGTGAGAGAGCTATGAGAGAAAATGAATGTGATAATCGTGTGCGCGAGAAGGCAATGAGAGAGAATGAAAATGATTGTGTATGAGAGAAAGCCATGCCAGAACCTAAATACTTCTCTCACTCCAAAACCACATTTCAATCAAAAATGAAACCCTACTAGTCATGTTCAAATTTCCGAATCAGCATCACAGCTGGAGACAAAACCTCTGACAATCCAGAGATAACACCCGCAGAGAAGGAACAACGTGAGGGCCTCATATCTTAACAGCAAATCACGTTCAGAATATAACATTCAAGAGTGAAACTGACTGATTCATACCCAGATTAAAAGCATATTCTTTCAACAGCTGATCGTGTGCCACTCAATCATGCCATTGAACAAAGATGATTGATCTACTGTAGCCATCAGTAACAAATGAAACAATTTAGCACAATCTTTGTTCTGGTCTTAATATATTGATTTATCAGTGAGAGTTACACCCCTTGCAAAAATGTTTATATAGAATGTATATTACTTGTATCTTAATTGTTTGCATATGATCCAATTAGAGTATGGAGGTTATTTGTGAATGTTCTCTCATATGAAATCTATCACAGAGTTTAAATAATTCGGTTGTATCAGAATTTAAGTAGCTTTTTATGTGAAGAAAATTGGGTTGTCGCTGCTGCTATATTGCATTGTTTCTTATATAGTTGTGTAATGGATTATCGATATACCTTTCTGAAGATTTAAAGGACAGGTAAAGGTGAATGATAAACGATTAGGGATAAAAGGAGGAGTGAGAGAACAAAAGACACAAGATATAGGTTCACAAAGGGGTAGAGAGAAAGAAAGAAGAGAGAAGAGAGAGAGAGAATAGAGATAAAAACAATTTGAAATATGTAGAAAAAGGAGAAAGATGGAGCGGTATAGAGAAGAAGAACAGAGACAAGGACATAAATATTATATAGAAAAAAAAGAAGGGAGTGATGTAGAGAGAGGATGTAAATGTCAAGAAAAGAAGAAGAGACAAGAAAAGAAAGGAATAAACATATAAAAAATAGAAAGAGAAATCGGAGATGAAATGGTCTTACAACAGAGACAAATAGAGAAATCCGAAATATAGAAAGAGAGAATGAGAGAAAGAAATAACCAGAAACCGAGAGAGAGAGAGAGAGAGAGAGAGAGAGAGAGAGAGAGAGAGAGGTCATACAGTTAAAAGAAAAAACAGAATATGAAATCAGAAAGAATAATTTATCGAGAAAGATAAAAAACAGGATAGAGAAGGAAAGGTGCGCGAGTTAGTGAAGATGTAGTTTGTGTGAGTCATTGTTTATGAAACCATTCACTTGAGAAAGGTAAAGTTGGTTAAAACGAGAGTGAAGATAAACTGTGAAAGAGACACACGAATGTGGACAGAAAGAAATTTAGTGAAAGTGAGATTCAATACAGATTTGTCAAATATTTCGTTTTTAGAACACACATATTTACATTCTGGTGCCATGTATTTTAGAACATATATATTTACATTCTGGTGCCATGTATTTTAGAACATATATATTTACATTCTGGTGCCATGTATTTTAGAACATACATATTTACATTCTGGTGCCATGTATTTTATAACAAACATATTTACATTCTGGTGCCATGTATTTTAGAACACACATATTTACATTCTGGTACCATGTATTTTAGAACATACATATTTACATTCTGCTGCCATGTATTTTAGAACATACATATTTACATTCTGGTGCCATGTATTTTAGAACATACATATTTACATTCTGGTGCCATGTATTTTAGAACACACATATTTACATTCTGGTGCCATGTATTTTAGAACACACATATTTACATTCTGGTGCCATGTATTTTAGAACTTACATATTTACATTCTGGTGTCATGTATTTTAGAACATACATATTTACATTCTGGTGCCATGTATTTTAGAACATACATATTTACATTCTGGTGCCATGTATTTTACAACAGAAATACTTTTATTTCACTACGCACTCTGTTGTTGTATATCCAACAAATAGTTTGACATGATCTACACTCTAATATCATATATTACATTTTTTTTTCTTTCACTTGTACACTCTGTTGTTATATATTTTAAAATACTTTCTTTCACTCTACACTCTGTTATCATATATTTGAAAATACTTACTTTCACTCTACATTCTATTTAATATATTTTAAAATATTTTTGTATAATTAACTAGTAGTATAATTTAATATAATAATGTAATAATTTAGTATAATTTAACTCCTCACTCTATTATCATATGGTTATTTGAAGACCCCGGTGTCACTGCAAACGAATGGAAATTCATAATTGCTCAACCGCCCGTGCCAGTGAAATCATCCGAATTAACATCTCATCGAATATCCAAACAAATAAAGGCAGTTGCAGTCCCCATCGTAGCAAAAACAGCACACGCCAAAAGACATTAGGCGTATTATAGCACCGACAGTGAACGCAGCTGAACTGTCCTTCGTCATGTGAAATTATCATTCATCGTAAGCAATCTGTATATAGAAACACCATCAGAATGAAACACACAACTCACGGTGTGCACAGAGCACAACTCAGTAGCTCTGGTTGCATGCCGGACTTGGAATATGAGGAAACTGCAACAAGGAACACTTTTCAAACTGAGCCTAAACGGATCCCTGTCGTCTATCCGCCATATTGACCGGAAGTCCCTCTGTTATCATAGATTTTAAAATATTTGCTTTCACTCTACACACTATTGTTATATATTTATTTTAAAAATAGTTTCTCCTTTTCTATACTCTTCAGATCAGAAACAGTTGTATATTTTAAATAAGTAGTTCCCAACTCTATAACTTTGTTGTTGTATGTTTTAAATAATTAGTTCCCAAAATCCTATACTCTGTTGGTTTATATTTTAAATAAATAGTTCCCAACACTATAACTCTGCTGTTGTATGTTTTAAATAAGTGGTTCTCAACACTACACTCTGTTGTTGTATATTTTAAATAATTAGTTCCCAACATCCTATACTCTGTTGGTTTATATTTAAAAAAAGTAGTTCCCAACACTATAACTCTGCTGTTGTATGTTTTAAATAAGTGGTTCTCCACACTACACTCTGTTGTTGTATATTTTAAATAATTAGTTCCCAACATCCTATACTCTGTTGGTTTATATTTAAAAAAGTAGTTCCCAACACTATAACTCTGCTGTTGTATGTTTTAAATAAGTGGTTCTCAACACTACACTCTGTTGTTGTATATTTTAAATAATTAGTTCCCAACATCCTATACTCTGTTGGTTTATATTTTAAAAAAGTAGTCCCCAACACTATAACTCTGCTGTTGTATGTTTTAAATAAGTGGTTCTCAACACTACACTCTGTTGTTGTATATTTTAAATAATTAGTTCCCAACATCCTATACTCTGTTGTTGTATATTTTAAATAATTAGTTCCCAACATCCTATGCTCTGTTGTTGTATATTTTAAATAATTAGTTCCCAACATCCTATACTCTGTTGTTGTATATTTTAAATAATTAGTTCCCAACATCCTATGCTCTGTTGTTGTATATTTTAAATAATTAGTTCCCAACATCCTATACTCTGTTGTTGTATATTTTAAATAATTAGTTCCCAACATCCTATACTCTGTTGTTGTATATTTTGAATAATTAGTTCCCAACATCCTATACTCTGTTGTTGTATATTTTAAATAATTAGTTCCCAACATCCTATACTCTGTTGTTGTATATTTTAAATAATTAGTTCCCAACATCCTATACTCTGTTGTTGTATATTTTAAATAATTAGTTCCCAACATCCTATACTCTGTTGGTTTATATTTTAAATAAGTAGTTCCCAACTTATACCAACAAGGAAAACTAGAAAATCTTATGGTAGAAGCAGAACGATTAAACATAGATATTTTAGGCATATCAGAAACAAGATGGAAGGAAAGTGGACAAGACGATAAATATACATTTATATATTCAGGTAACACAAAAGAACATCAAAGAGGAGTAGGCATTCTAATAAAACGAGAGCTACAAAAATATATAAATACTCAATTGACATATAATGATAGGAATATACTAATCAGAATGAAGGCAAAACCATTCGACATAGCAATCATACAGACATACGCACCTACTCAAGCCTATACAGACGAACAAATAGAGGCATGCTATGAAGATCTAAACACAGTTATGAAGCAAGTGAAGTCATCAGACATCTTGATTATAATGGGTGATATGAACGCTAAAGTAGGAAAAGGTAAATATAAGACCATAATAGGAAATCATGGTCTAGGAAAAAGGAATAACAGAGGAGAAAGATTAATACAATTTTGTGAAGAAAACAGACTGATAATATGCAACACCTTCTTTGAGCAAGAGAAAAGGAAATTATACACATGGAAAAGCCCTGGAGACAAGAAGAGAAATCAAATAGATTACATAATGATAAAAGACAGATTCAGGAACAGCGTCAAAAAAGCCAAAACCTACCCAGGAGCAGACATTAATTCAGACCACAATCCTGTAATGATAAAAATGAAAATCAAATTAAAGAGAAACAAACAAAAAACTAATTCAGCAACACCAATAGATATAACAGCGTTAAACCAGAAAGATGTACAAGAAACTTATACTGTACAAGTAAAGAACACATATCAGAAGCTACTAGAAGAGGGGATTGAGCAGTACAGAAGAGAAAATCCTGAGGAAAAAGTCACAACAAAATGGCAATGCATAAAAAACAGCATGCAAGAATCCTGCAACACCTTGCCCAAAAAGGAAAGTAACAAAAAACAAAAATGGATTACAGACAAAATATTAGAAAAAATGGAAGAAAGAAGACGAGCGAAAAACACTGCCAGATACAAGGATATAGACAATGAAATACGGAGAATGTGCAAAAAGGCAAAAGAAAACTGGCTCAAACAAAGATGTCTAGAAGTCGAAACTATGGAAAGTAAACAAAACTTAAGAGAGCTGCACACAGAAATAAAGAGAATGACGAATAAAGACAAAAAAGCGGCAGGAAACGGATGTATTGCAAACAAAGAGGGAAGAATGTTAACAGACAACAAAGATATAATCGATAGATAGGAAGAATATATAACATAATTATTTCATGACGAAAGGGACAAAAAGCCAGACATAAAATGTACATACAACTATAAAATCCTGAAATCTGAAGTAGAAAAAGCTATAAAAACAATGAAAAAGGGAAAAGCAGAAGGGCCTGACAATATACAGATAGAGATGATACAGGCTCTAGAAGAGTTTGGCATCGAAGTGATCACAGACATATGCAATGACATATACCATACAGGATTCATACCAAACGATCTAAAAACATCAACTTTCATTGTATTGCCTAAAAAGAATGGTGCAGTTGAATGCAGTAACTTCAGAACAATAAGCCTAATGAGCCAGGTAACACACATTTTACTAAAAGTTATACAGGGAAGGATTCAGAATAAAATCAATACTGAATTAGAGGAGCAACAATTTGGATTCAGGACAAACAGTGGGACAAAAGAAGCCATATTCAGCATGAGAACATTGATTGAAAAGTACACAGAAGTAAACAAACCAATATATGCCTGCTTTATAGACTACACCAAAGCTTTCGATAGAATACACCATAACCAACTTATAGACTGCCTAAAGGATATAAATCTAGACGATGCAGACATACGACTAATATGTAATTTGTAATGGGAGCAAGCAGCAATAATAAGGTTTAACAAGGAGAACTCTACATCTATGGACATAAAAAGAGGAGTTAGACAAGGATGCATCCTATCACCAAGCTTGTTCAATATATACACTGAGCAAATCTTTAAAAACATCTCAGAGATGCCAGGCCTAAACATTAATGGAAAGTTATCAATAACCTAAGATATGCTGATGATACTGTTCTACTAGGAGAAAATCCTAAAGACCTACAGCAATTGCTTAATGTAATAAACATAACAAGCAAAAAATATGGACTAGAAATGAATATCAAAAAGACTAAAACTATGATCATAAACAAAGAAAATTCTCAAGACCTACAATTAAATTTCACAGTTGAGGGAATACATCTGGAGACAGTCCAGAGCTACAACTACCTAGGACATACTATAAACAATGATGGAAAATGCAAAATTGAAATAAACAAAAGAATAGGTATGGCAAAAAGTAATTTTAATGCCATGAAAAATATACTAACAACAAAACAAATATCAGCAGGGCTGAAACTAAGAATGGCAAAATGTTACATCTTCTCAATATTCCTTAATGGTGCAGAAACATGGACATTAGACAACAAAAAACAGAACAGAAATTTGAAGCCTTTGAAATGTGGATTTATAGAAGAATAGGTAGAATTGGATGGAAACAAATGATAACAAACGATAAAGTTTTAAAACAACTGAAAATAAAAAGAGAACTACTAAATACAATCAAGACAAGACAAATGCAATTTTTGGGGCATGTTAAAAGACACAACAGCCTACTGAAAGTAATATTGGAAGGAAAAATACAATGTAAAAGAGGCAGAGGCAGACCAAGACTAACATGGACGAGTAACATCAAAAGATGGACAAGTCAATCTATGACAGCATGCACCATCAAAGCAAGAAACAGAGTTGAGTGGCGATCCATGGTAGCCAACCTTCGTTGCGGAGTTGTTGATGATGATGATGAGTTCTCAACACTATAACTCTGCTGTTGTATGTTTTAAATAAGTAGTTCTCAACACTATAACTCTGTTGTTGTATGTTTTAAATAATTAGTTCCCAACGTCCTATACTCTGTTGGTTTATATTTTAAATAAGTAGTTCCCAACACTATAACTCTGCTGTTGTATGTTTTAAATAAGTAGTTCTCAACACTATACTCTGTTGTTGTATATTTCAATAATTAGTTCCCAACATCCTATACTCTGTTGTATATTTCAGACAGAACAAATGTTATTTATTGTATAAAGCGTAGAAGCTGAGGAAAGCGACCCCTTTATAACATAGCCCGTATCATATTAATTTAGACACGAACAAACAGAATGATAACTTTGGGCGAGTGGATCTGTTAGTTCTATGTCCATCATGCCTCACGAAATGGCGCTATTTTTACGTGCCTGAATTTTCTGGGATTAACAGAAATCCATTACGAAAACTTGGATTTTGGGGCTAGTTTTTATATGCGGAATAGAAGTGGGGAAAGAGTAGGATAAGAAAGGTGTGGGAAGAATAGAAAGAACGATAATAATGAGAAGGAAGAAAGGAAGGAAGGAAGGAAGGAAGGAAGGAAGGAAGGAAGGAAGGAAGGAAGGAAGGAAGGAAGGAAGGAAGGAAGGAGGAAGGAAGGAAGGAAGGAAGGAAGGAAGGAAGGAAGGAAGGAAGGAAGGAAGGAAGGAAGGAAGGAAGGAAGGAAGGAAGGAAGGAAGGAAGGAAGGAAGGAAGGAAGGAAGGAAGGAAGGAAGGAAGGAAGGAAGGAAGGAAGGAAGGAAGGAAGGAAGGAAGGAAGGAAGGAAGGAAGGAAGGAAGGAAGAACTTCTCTTGAAATCTGAGAAGAATTAGCGGTCGGCTAGTTGCGGTGGCAAAGATATGTAACTTTTGTAGGGCTGTGCATGCATGCATGCTAGGATGTCTTCGCTCGTTAAGGAGCTAGCTTAGTTTATATGCCACGTTCATTGTTGTCTGAAATGGAATATTTTTTAACACATTTGTAGTGCTTCTGTTAGTGAAGTTGGCGCTTGGGGTTAGTAATATTTTTGCTGTTTTTAGTGAGTAATAAATAAAAATAGGTGACATCTAAAAAAAATTAATTTCTGGAATAAACACCATTTACCAGGTTTTAGCTAATCTTCAAATTGTAAAGAAATGTGGCTCTTAACCATCCCTTCAAGATCTTCAAAAGTGAAAATAAAAAAAGAACTGGGTATATACTAACTACTAAAGGGAGGTCAAAAAGTAATGCACACCAATTTTTTTCTCGGCTAATAATAAAGATAGGAATATGAAATTTTGCACACTTGGAATATGACATGTTCCAATTATGTGTACCAAATTGCACAGCATTTTGATAAATATTACGCAATCTATGAACCGTTAAAATGGAGCTTGTCAACAATGTCCGTTACAAACAGCGAATTGTCATAGAATTTCTGGTTGCGGAAAAAGAAACTGTGGCAAACATTCATAAACGACAGTGTCTGCAGTGTACAAATGTTCTGCAGTCGATAGGAGCACAGTTAGTCGCTGGGTTCAGAGAATTAAAGCTGCAGAAAGTGTACGAGTGGAGCTGCATGATTTACCGCGTTCTGGACGTGTTGCCTCGGCTACCAGCACAGACATGTTAAACCGGGCTGATGCCATTATTCGTAAGGATAGGCGTATCACTAGTCAGCAATTGGCATTGCAGCTTACAGTCAGCAAGGGAAGTGCAATCGCAATTTTTAAAACTCTCGGATATTCAAAGATTTGCGCTCGATGGGTTCCTCGGTGCCTAACAAATGATCACAGAGTTCAAAGGAAAACATTCTGTTCTGAATTGTTGGAGCGTTTCGGTGTTGAAGGAGAAATGTTTTTGTCAAAAATTGTTACCGGTGACGAAACGTGGGCACATTATTATGAGCCTGAAACAAAAATGCAGTCAATGGAATGGCATCATCCGCAGTCACAAAAAGAAAAAAATTCAAAACATCTCCATCAGCCGGAAAGGTGATGATCACTGTCTTCTGGGACATTGATGGTGCGATTCTTGTTGATGTAATGACAAGAGGTGAGACAATCAACTCGACAGCTTACATCAATACACTGACAAAACTCAAAAATCGGTTCCACAGAGTTCGGCCTAATAAGCCATCTGCAGATTTGTTGCTTCAACATGACAATGCACGCCCTCACACAAGTCTGGTAACACGGGAAGCAATCAACAAATTTGGTTGGACTGTACTGCCCCATCCTCCTTACAGCCCTGATCTGGCTCCCTCAGATTTCCATCTGTTTGGACCACTCAAAAAATTTCTGCGTGGGACACACTTTGACAATAATGAGGGTGTGATCCGTGCAGTTAAAAAATGGCTACGCGAGCAGGACAAAACTTGGTACAAACGAGGCATTCATGACCTAGTTTCGCGTTGGCGTAAGGCAATACGCTTGGACGGAGATTATGTTGACAAATAGATAGTGTCAAGGGGATGTTCAGCTACAATCTGTGAAAATTTCACACATTTTGCCCGAATAGTTCCGAGAAAAAAATTGGTGTGCATTACTTTTTGACCTCCCTACGTAGATCACAGAATAAAAGGATGGGAATAGCGTGAAACGCGCCATTGTCTTCGTTGTATCTCTGTATCCACCGGTATTTGACTGGCATTTTTCCATAATTGTATGTTAGTGACTTTGTCCTGCTATTTTCATCATAGGCGAATATGGCAGACCACCGTGAAAGAAATTGGAGCCTCATCACGTACTAGTCCAGAGGAAGTCATGGAGAGATGCGATTTTTGGGCCATGTTAAAAGACAAAAAAACCTACAAAAAGTAATCCTGGAGGGGAAAATACAAGGTAAAAGAGGCAGAGGCAGACCAAGACTAACATGGACGAGTAATATCAAAAGATGGACAAATCAGCTATGACAACCTGCACCATCAAAGCAAGAGACAGTGCAGAATGGCGCTCCATGGTAGCCAACCTTCGTTGAGGAGAAGGCACTCGATGATGATGATGATGATTTACATCATATTATTATGCGCTAGCATTCATTATTGAAGGTCTGTATCTTCACGATTGTCTCAATTTTGTTGTTCTACATGTTTCACCCCCATATAATAGCACTAACTTAACTTTGGAGTTGAACATTTTAATTTTCTGTTTAAACTAATTTCTTTGGACTTCCATATGTTTCCCTGTGCAACAAATGCTCCTCTTGTTTTTGATCTCCTTATTGGTATCATTTTCTGTTCCTCCATCTTTTTCTATATTCCTGCTCAGATAAGTGTAAGGTTTACGTCAAGCAGAGATATTTCTCCTATTGTATTATTGTTCATTGCAACTGCATTAATTCTCATAATTTTGGTCTAATCTCTATATATTTTCAGTCCAGGCTGTTGTGATATCTCATCAAGTGTGCTCATTTTATCTTTCATCTGTGATGACTATGCGATAGGAGAGCTTTGTCATCCGTAACTATAAAAAGAACACCCGTGACTGAGTCGACTAAATCTAAGAAAAGTGCTGCTGGACATATTTGCTATCATTTAGGAAAGTTGCTTTATTTCTTTCTTTCGTCTTCTTCTTTCTTCTTTTCTCTTTTCACTGATACCGAAAATGTGTCGTGGTTATATCATTTGTTGTTCTTGAGCTGATCGAACTGTCTGAATTAGTGATTTTCCTTTGTTGTTACATGTCTCTGTCACTGCATCTATCCATCTTCTTCTAGGTCTTCCTTTTGGTCTTTTTCCATGCATTCTCGAGGAAAACGCCCTTGATGGTGATTGGTCAGGATTCATCCTGACCTGGTGGCCAAACCATTTAAGTTGTTGTTGTTCTATATATTCTTGGCAGGGTTTTATTCCTACCATTTTTCTTATGGTTTCATTTTGTATTCTATATCTTCTTGTGTTGTTTGTTACTTTTCTCAAGCATCGCATCTTTCATGTATTGATCTTTCTTAAATGTGATTTAGAAAGGGTCCATGTTTGACTTTCATAGCACAAAGTTGGTATGAAAATGATATTTATCATTTGTTGCTTAGCTGGCATAGAAATGTTTGGATGTCTTAGCAATGGTGAAAGCTGGTATGTGACAACATTTGCTTTTTGTATTCTCATGTCAATTTCTCAGTCTAGTTTTCCATCTTCTGTAAACATTGTGCCCAAATACTTGAATTCTTCTACTTGTTTTATTTCTTTATCTTTTATAATAATGTTTAGTGGGTGTTTTAATTTTCCTATTCTCATATCCCCTGTTTTTGCTATGTTAATGTTCATACTGTAGTTTGTACAACTTTTATCTTAATTTATTGATCTATATATTGGTCTATATATTTATTTTGTTATAATGAAACAATGTCATAGTTATTTAAGGTTTAATTTTTAGAACCAGTTACGGTGACGTCACAATATATATATTTAAAATCTGAAACATTCAATGGCGAAGCATCCTATAAGAAAGAATAGTATCCTATCTTCGTAGTTTTCGCTTCAGGCATTACGCTGATGTGAGATCGCCCAACTTTTGAACTTAGTATACGCCCCTGTCTGACATGTTTACCATGCAGCGACTGCATTGAAACATATTTACTCTCCAACCTAAAAAAAAAATCACCGGTAGGCCCCAGACAATGAAACAAAAGTCATAAAAACAACTGCTTTATTGATGTTTTAGCTGCAGTATAAAACCCTATTTTTACATTGATACATTTTTTCTTCTCTTGTTTCATTATTTTTCTTTCAATAATATTTAGATTAGCATAAAAAAACACAGCTCACGAATCATAAAAGAATACATTTGATTTACAGTAATTCATTTTGTTGTATTGGTGTAGTCGTTAACACGGTCAGCATACAATATACAATCATTCGAACGGTGCTCGGTAAACAAATTGAACTGTGCCAGGTATTCCATGGGAAATTCTGCTAAAGACTTCCCAGAGTGTGGTCGATAATGAATTTCAATGTAGACTTGGTTTGGCTTGTCTCGGGCTATTCTGGCATTAAAATATTGCAAATTAGTGAATTGTTTGTGGACTTGTGTTTGACCTCGCGAGGACAACAGCTGAACCAGGTAATCACGGAGAGAATGATGGAAGAATGAACGTGTTGATTACTGAACAAATAACAGTCCGGCCGAAACAACGAATTAGGCAGTAGAGGAGTAACAAATTAAGTGCCCTTGATATGTCCTTTTCCGTACACTCATTTTGAAGATATGTAAATTGAAGTTTTTTTTCTTTCTTTCCATTTATTAAGGAAAATTACTCTGCAACGCCATCTATTAGTGACTTCACAAAAGTTTGCCGTTCTCGTTCTTTGCATCCTCAGCATTGTTGAAATAAAAGTAGTTGAAAATGCATATTTATATTTATATTATCGTCAACTCTTAGGCACATACATTACATATATGGACTACATATGCAAGTTAGCCAACCCATCGGAGATAGAGGAGATCCACGAGCTTCTATTTACAGACGACCAGCCACTAATACAGGAAAAAATAAAAGACTTGCAAGAACATTTAAATAGACTGAATAGCACAGTCACAAAATACAAAATGAAAATCAACATCAATAAAACAGGAGTCATGAATATCGCAAAAGAGAAACATAACATCAACATAACTGTAGATTGCAGACAACTAAAGCAAGTAGAGGAATTTAAATACCTAGGAAGTCTGGCGACAAACGGCAATTCAGAAACCACAGAAGTAGACTCAAGATATAGAAAAGCTTGTCAAATCATTGACAGCTATCACCACTATTGTTCAACAAGGAAATAACTACAGGCAAAACGGGCACTCTACAATACAATCTTCACGCCAACGTTGCTCTACCAATGAAAGTTCTGGACACTAGATGCAAGGACAATTAGAAAAGTAACCTCTACTGAGATTGAATGTGTTAGACGAATGATAGGTAGCCTGAAAGATAAAATTAGAAATGAAGAACTGAGAGAAAAGCTATGAATAACCCCCGCCATAGAATATATAAAGAAACAACAGATACAAAGGTTTGACCACGTGATAAAGCAGAAAGATCAAAACACAACACAACGAACCCTCAATAAACTTTGCGAGAACACCAGACCCAAGAGTCGACCACGAACCGATAGATTGAGGAAATATTAGAAATTCAAGGGAACATAATAGCAGCAGAGGCAAACAGAAGAGCAAAAGACCGCAAATTATTTCTTTCCCCGAAGCTTAAAGGCAAATGATGAAGGAAAGAAGAAGCAACCTTTGTCACATTTTTCCCCCTCCTGTCGGGTAATTAGGGAAGATATTTTCTTCTTCGAGATGTACAATATATCATAATCCTCGCTTGGTTATTAATTATGTGTTTTAAAGACCATATATAGACGCGTTGAAAAATTACGTTCATTACGCGCAAGATCGTTCAGGATTTTCTTAAAAGAAACCTGAAAAGCACATTTTAAACTGCCGGGAGGTTGCTACCACAATATGGTCTGTAAAACTCATAAATGGTAACCATGCAAGGATAACGATACATTTCAATAGCTCGAAAAACAAAAAAATATCTTTCCTGACAGGAGAGAAAATATTGTCAAATAGAGTGGACGATGATTGAGTTATTTGCAAGTCATCTCATAGATAAAGAGGGAGGAACAGAAAATGATACCAAAATAAGGATATCAAAAGCAAAAGGAGCTTTCATTGCACTGGGAAACATATGGAAATCCAAAGAAATTAGGCTAAATACAAAAATAAAAATGTTCAACTCAAATGTTAAGTCGGTCCTATTATATGGCTGTGAAACATGGAGAATAACAAAATTGACAATCACGAAGGTACAGACTTTCATTAATGGATGCTTGCGCAGAATAAAGGGATGGAAATGGCAGGACAAAGTCACTAACGTGGAATTATGGAAATGTACCGGTCAAATACCAGTGGATAAAAGAAATACAGCGAAGACGATGGCGATGGATAGGACACACACTACGGAAGCCAACTGAGAGTACTACACAACAGGCACTTTTTTGGAATCCCCAGGGGAAAAGACAAAGAGGAAGACCAAGAAATTCTTTGAGAAGACAGACAGAAGCAGAGATGAAGATGATGGGAAGACATGGAATGATCTTAAAAAAATGGCAAGAAACAGAACGACTTTGAAAGTGTTTGTATAAGACCTATGCTCCACTGGGAGCTAAAAGGTAGAAGAAGAAGATTTGATAGTTAAGAGAAATGCTTTGGAAGTTGCTGAGTCATTACGGAATCCCCATAAAGTTTATTAACCTGATAAAAATAATGTATGAAGGAATGAAATGTAGTGTGGTGCATGAACGGCAGCTTACAGAAGCATTTGAAATAAGAACAGGAGTAAGGCAGGGATGCCTTCTGTTTCCATTTCTCTTTCTACTAGCCATAGATTGGATGATGAGAATAACTCAAAACAACAGAAATGGAATCCAGTGGTCACTGACCAAGCAACTTAATGATTTCGACTTTGCTGATGACATAGCTCTCCTATCACACAGTCATCAACAGATGCAGGATAAAATGAGCATACTTGATGAGAGATCACAACATCTAGGACTGAAGATTAATAGAGATAAGACCAACATTATGAGAATTATTGCAGTTGGCAATAACCAAAAAAAAAATTAGGAGAAATACCTCTACTAGACGTACAATCTTACATATATCTGGGCAGTAATATAGTTAAAGAGGGAGGAACAGAAAATAATACCAAAATAAAGATATCAAAAGCAAGAAGATCTTTCATTGCACTGGGAAACATATGGAAGTCCAAAGAAATTAGGTTAAATAAAAAAAAAAATTGCAACTCCAATGTTAGTTACGTCAGTCATATTATATGGCTGTGAAACACGAAGAACAACAAAATTGACAATCCCGAAGATACAGCCTTTCATTAATGGCAGAATAAAAGGATGGAAATGGCAAAACAATATCACTGACATAGAATTATGGAAATGTTCCAGTCAAATACCAGTGGATAAGGTGATACAGCGAAGACGATGGCGCTGGATAGAACACACACCGTGGAAGCCAACTTAGAGTATTATACAATAGCTCCTTTTTTGAAATCCCCAGGGGAAAAGACAAAGAGGAAGACCAAGAAATTCTTTGAGAAGACAGACAGAAGCAGAGATGAAGATGATGGGGAAGACATGGAATGATCTTAAAAGAATGGCAAGAAACAGAACGACTTTGAAAGTGTTTGTTGAAGACCCATGCTCCACAGGGAGCTGAAAGGAAGAAGAAGGAAGAAGATTCATTGCACTCCGAACATGTCCATAGGTGCTCAGATCCCCTCCTTAGCAAGTCTCGCAGTGTCCAGCTACTGACGACTCCAGTTCTGTGTTGGTTGATAAGCCTTCTTACACGCCCACTAAGTTTCTCGTTTCTGGCTGTGTCCATCTTAACTCCCATCTCTTTCATCCGAAGGAGTGACGTAGACTCATGGTTGTCGAAGTTCTGTGCACTTCTCACATCTCGGAGGGCATTGATGATGTCCGTCCGATCCATTGGTTGACTGTCTTCAACGACAGCGCAGCTAGCCAACCTGTCCGCTCTTTCATTTCCCCGTAATCCCGCATATCCAGGGACGTAAACAAAGGTGGCCTTACGTATTGTTGACTTCTGCAATGACTCTAGCCATTGCCGACAGAGCTCTCTTCTGACGATGATATAAGTATTAAAATGTGTTCGACAATCTTTAATTCACAAATGCTGAAATATACATTTTCAAACGATAGCAAATATTCGCGTGAACGCGCTATAGCATAAGAATGGAGATTGAAGTAGCTATAAGTATATATATACCATCTCAAGATGGTAGAAGTAATTAATTGAACAATTATTGTGACGGGGACTCCCGATAAATGTTTCAAACGATTCTGAGCCAGGGGTTTCTTGCATGAATGGGTGAGATATAACGAAACTTCAGAATTAAGAATTCTCATACAAATTGGTCACTTGCAATTTCTTGGCAACAAAACAATTGACTTTAGTTGCGTCTGTGTTGCGGGATGACACACGTGACCGTGTCTGAGGTCATGAAAGCGCTTGTAACTGCAAGTTGCAAGTCAACAGGGCTACCAGATGCTGTCTAGGTACAATGGCCCAAATTACTGTGTTGCCAACAGATTCTAGGAACAATGGCCCAAATTACTGTGATGCCAACAAATGCTAGGAACAATGGCCCAAATTACTGTGATGCCAACCAAACTCTAACAACAATGACCGAAATTACTGTAATGCCAACCAAACTCTAACAACAATTACCCAAATTACTGTAATGCCAAACAAACTCTAACAACAATGACCGAAATTACTGTAATTCCAACCAAACTCTAACAACAATGACCCAAATTACTGTAATGCCAAACAAACTCTAACAACAATGACCGAAATTACTGTGATGCCAACCAAACTCTAACAACAATGACCCAAATTACTGTAATGCCAAACAAACTCTACTAACAATTTTAAAAAATCCTTTATTCATGGGAGTGATTCCTAGATATGTAATTATAAATGTCTTTCGGTCTAAATTTGTACTTTCCATTCTCCATTTTAGGCATGTCCAACCTTAATTCTGAAGTAAATTCCATTAAAGAGAAAGAAAACTTGCAACTGACTAGAAGGATGTACAAGCTGGCTCCGTAGGACTCTTCTTTTAAAAGGAACCTCATTAGCTGCTAGAAACTGCCCCCCCCCCCTCCGCCCCTTCCAAACTCCCAGCAGCATTACTAAAAATCAAGGCCTGTTAAAGTATTTCTAAATTAAATACATGCTAAAAATGGATGCACTGATCGCTTTTGAGGAGAAAAAGAACATTTTAGAGGCTACGTACTAATATTGAGAATACCATAGACAAAATAAAAAAAAATAGTAATGAAAAAGATTTGAAAGAGGCCGATGCTAAAAGAAAGTGTGTCACCAAAATCAGGAGAAAGTATTAATTATTTGTGCAATCCTGTAATGAGAAAGTAACTATGCAAATATTATGTAAACTTGGAAAAATAACAGAGTGAGTAGGATCAATGCTTTTCGATTGAAGAGGTCATACAATCGGGGTTTTGTATGGTGGGGGTTGCAGTGCTGGTGTCTTTCAGCTCATGAAGCACGTGGTAAAAAATTGCGTGGAGCGATCCACTGACACATCATATCGCGTGTCTGACGCAACCAGAAACGAGATAAAACGTGGGCCGCGTGTTCAGATTGAACGTGGAGAAGTGCTCTTGATAGTTGACAATATAAAAGAACATGCTGAGCTGTGTGCAAGACTGCAAAAAAGTGACCGCAATTTCTGCTCAATTTTTCGAGATAAGGAGCGCTCTTCATGCGTGTCCTCTGTGGCAGAAACAAAAACTTAGGAGAGTTCGAAATCCATGGAATTGCCTTGCAATACATTATAAGTAGGGAGCCGCGATAGCTCAGTGGTTAGTGAACTGGACTACAAAGGGCAAGAGGCTTGGTTCGATTCTGATCGACGACTTCCGGGTTCATCCAGCCCTAGATGGGTACCAGATTTTTTTTCTGGGAAAGTAAAGCGGCACGGGCGTTATACCGACCATATTACATACAGTGATCATGTACCGAAGGTCTGTACTAAATTATAGTCACTAACACTATATTCCCTATACGCCACTTAGTGTGAAGGAGCTCTTTACTTTTACTTACATTAGAAGTATAGGTAAAAAAAAGTCCCGCAATATATAAATATAGAAGACCGAAGTTTTAATATTTTCTGTATTAAGGTACAGCATTTAAAAGCGAATGGGCCAGTGGTTTTATTTTCTGTTATTTACCTTCCCTAGCTTCGTGAACCAGTTAAGTGATCTGGGTGGTTTGGAAGTAAAAGGTTGGCTTCTGGGCAAGAAAGGTTCTGGTTCGAGTCCAGCTACAGGCGACGAGATTTGTTCACTTCGAATAAAGAGTTTCTTTGGGCTTCAAACTCTCACAATCTTTGAGTAGAGAGAATCGAAGTCTAGCCTAACAGCAAAACAACAGGTCTCGTGTACACTCTGAGCACGTTAAAGATCATTTGACAGTAGGAATTTGAAAATAACGGACCAAAAAAGGCAACGGCTGGGACAAAATTGATTAAGAAAAATCTATCAAAATAAGGTGAATATTAGTTTGTATGGCTAGAGACAAGGGAGTCGCGATAGCTCAGTGGTTAGGGAACTGGACTACAAAGGACAAGAGATAGGGTTCGATCCCAACCGACGGCTGCCGGTTCACCCAGCCTTTAATGGGTACCGAATATTCTTCTGGGAAAGTAAAGCGGCACGGGCGTAACACCGACCACATGACCCAAAAAATCATGTGCCGAAAGTTTGTAAAGTTTATGGCCACTAACATCATATTCCCTATACGCCACTTGACGTGACGGGGATCTTCTTCTACCTTTTTAGCTCCCAGTGGAGCATAGGTCTTCAACAAACACTTTCAGCTCCCAGTGGAACATAGGTCTTCAACAAACACTTTCAGCTCCCAGTGGAGCATAGGTCTTCAACAAACACTTTCCGCTCCTAGTGGAGCATAGGTCTTCAACAAACACTTTCAGCTCCCAGTGGAGCATAGGTCTTCAACAAACACTTTCAGCTCCCAGTGGAGCATAGGTCTTCAACAAACACTTTCAGCTCCCTGTGGAGCATAGGTCTTCAACAAACACTTTCAGCTCCCAGTGGAGCATAGGTCTTCAACAAACACTTTCCAAGTCGTTCTGTTTTTTGCCATTCTTTTAAGATCATTCCATGTCTTCCCCATCATCTTCATCTCTACTTCTATCTGTCTTCTCCAAGAATTCCTTGGTCTTCCTTTTTGTCTTTTCCCCTGGGGATTCCAAAAAAGGGCCTGTTGTGTAATACTCTCAGTTGGCTTCCGTAGTGTGTGTCCTATCCAGCGCCATCGTCTTCCCCCGTGACGGGGGTACTTTACTTTTTTTTTAATGGCGAGGGACACAACAACTGGTTTGAAATTGGGGGGGGGGGAAATGTGATACGCCGGCAACATTCAGTCCATTGAAAATTTTTTTTAGAGATATAAAACTGGCTTATACGCAAACAAACATTCCTTTCTAATCTGGGTCGACCCATGTTCAGTTTATGTATCACTAACCACTACGCTACCAGGAAATATGAAAAGAAGAAAAAAGTTTGCCCAGCATCAGAGCTAATAAAAGAAATGTCAGCTTTATTCTTTGTTGTCATAAGTCGTTTGTAGCTTGATCCTTAGTGTTTGTGAAGGATTTACTTTTTGTTCTTCTGAAATCTTTCTATCAGTCTTGTTTCAATATTCCGATTGTTTACGATGATTGATGATATCGAATGACATGGAACAGACGGTTGTGTTCACTTTCTGTGCGGTTTCGCAGTATGTCTTTTGGCGTGTGCAGAAACTGCTATGATGGGGACTACTACTACCTTTCTTTGTTTGGGAGATCAGATAGTAATTTGGATGATTCCACTGGCACAGACGGTTGAGCAATTATGGATTTTAATTCGTTTACAGTAACATTTATCTAATCCATGTAAGAGAAGAAGAATGGGGGAAAGAAGAGAAATTAATCACTGTATGAGGAAACGGAATAACACCGACATTTCTGCCAGGAGCTGGCATACTCTGTTTTATTCTGACCTATTCATCGAATCAGTTTCACTGCTGTCGGGGCATCCCCATACCCGCTCCACCGCCTGCCCAGTATTTCCCTAAGAGTTATGCAGACTGATTGTTCCTGTAAGGTATTGATTATAGATACATCTACTTTTCCCACTAAGCACTCCTGATCGACCATTCCCCTTTCCACCTTTAAACTCCTCACTCTCTCTATATATACATCCATGGCCCACCCATTCCCTCCTTTAAACTCCTCACTCTCTCTATATATACATCCATGGCCCACCCATTCCCTCCTTTAAACTCCTCACTCTCTCTATATATACATCCATGGCCACCCATTCCCCTCCTTTAAACTCCTCAGTCTCTCTATATATACATCCATGGCCCACCCATTCCCCTCCTTTAAACTCCTCAGTCTCTCTATATAATCATCCATGGCCCACCCATTCCCCTCCTTTAAACTCCTCAGTCTCTCTATATATACATCCATGGCCCACCCATCCCCTCCTTTAAACTCCTCACTCTCTCTATATATACTTCCATGGCCCACCCATTCCCTCCTTTAAACACCTCAGTCTCTCTATATATACATCCATGGCCCACCCATTCCCCTCCTTTAAACTCCTCAGTCTCTCTATATATACATCCATGGCCCACCCATTCCCCTCCTTTAAACTCCTCAGTCTCTCTATATATACATCCGTGGCCCACCCATTCCCCTCCTTTAAACTCCTCAGTCTCTCTATATATACATCCATGGCCCACCATTCCCCTCCTTTAAACTCCTCACTCTCTCTATATATACATCCATGGCCCACCCATTCCCCTCCTTTAAACACCTCAGTCTCTCTATATATACATCCATGGCCACCCATTCCCCTCCTTTAAACTCCTCAGTCTCTCTATATATACATCCATGGCCCACCCATTCCCCTCCTTTAAACTCCTCACTCTCTCTATATATACATCCATGGCCCACCCATTCCCCTCCTTTAAACACCTCACTCTCTCTATATATACATCCATGGCCCACCCATTCCCCTCCTTTAAACTCCTCACTCTCTCTATATATACATCCATGGCCCACCCATTCCCTCCTTTAAACACCTCAGTCTCTCTATATATACATCCATGGCCCACCCATTCACCTCCTTTAAACTCCTCACTCTCTCTCTATATACATCCATGGCCCACCCATTCCCCTCCTTTAAATTCCTCACTCTCTCTATATATACATCCATGGCCCACCCATTCCCTAAACTCCTCACACTCTCTATGTATACATCCATGGCCCACCCATTCCCCTCCTTTAAACTCCTCACTCTCTCTATATATACATCCATGGCCCACCCATTCCCTAAACTCCTCACACTCTCTATATATACATCCATGGCCCACCCATTCCCTAAACTCCTCACACTCTCTATATATACATCCATGGCCCACCCATTCCCTAAACTCCTCACACTCTCTATATATACATCCATGGCCCACCCATTCCCCTCCTTTAAACTCCTCACTCTCTCTATATATACATCCATGGCCCACCCATTCCCCTCCTTTAAACTCCTCACTCTCTCTATATATACATTCATGGCCCACCCATTCCCCTCCTTTAAACTCCTCACACTCTCTATATATCCATCCATGGCCCACCCATTCCCCTCCTTTAAACTCCTCACTCTCTATAAATACATCCATAGCCCACCCATTCCCCTCCTTTAAACTCCTCACTCTCTATATATACATCCATGGCCCACCCATTCCCCTCCTTTAAACTCCTCACTCTCTCTATATATACATCCATGGCCCACCCATTCCCCTCCTTTTCTCCTAAGAAACGAAGAACAAACTTGACGATCTCTCCTCGTCCTCTTCGTCCAGAGTAAGGCCATACTCAGAGCCAGAACTGCCAGCGAGCTTGTCGTATCATTGCCGAATACATCAGCGTGTCACCATTACTAAGACATCCAAACATTTCTATGCCAGCTAAACAACAAATGATAAATAGCATCTTCATACCAACTTTGTGCTATGAAAGTCAAACATGGACCTTTTTAAATCACATTTAAGAAAGATCAAATATGTGAGGCGATGCTTGAGAAAAGTAACAAACAACACAAGAAGAGATAGAATACCAAATGAAACCATAAGAAAAATGGTAGGAACAAAACCCTGCCAAGAATAAATAGAACAACAACAACTTAAATGGTTTGGCCACCTGGTCAGAATGAATCCTTACCAATCACCATCAAGGGCGTTCTTCTCAAGAACGCATGAAAAAAGACAAAGAGGAAGACCAAGAAGAAGATGGATAGATGCAGTGACAGAGACGTGTAACAACAAAGGGAGGTCACTAATTCAAACAGTTCGAGCAGCTCAAGAACGACAAATGATATAACCACGACACCTTTTCGGTACCAGTGAGAAAAAGAAAAGAAGAAAGAAGACGATACATCAGCGTGCCTTGGACAGTATACTTACGTTACTGCGCTCACTATAGAGACATTCAAAAAATATATCCACTCTTCCCAGAGACAGCACCCACTATCTGTACCTATATCCATCTTCTTTCCATCGGTTTTCCTGTTGTCACAATATATTCCATTCGCTATTTTCAACAAGGCAGCAACTAAATTATGATTGTTTTCTGTTGATGTTAGTAAATAACTTTCTTTTTTCTTTCGCTTCCTTTAGAGCGTCCTCATTATGTAGTTTAACCGTCCATGGGATTCTCAACAATCTTCTGTAAAAACCACATTAATGTGACCCTCAACGATTTTCTTGTCTATAATCCGATTGTCTAGAATTCGCATCCTTATGTCAGGGCTGGTTCCCCATAACAATTTATCCATTTTTTTCATTAACAAAAATCAACATTGTATATAAATCTGTGAAACGGAGAATCTGTGAGTTTAGTTTCTATCTTTGTCACGCTAGAAAACATAACATGACGTTTCCCAAATCAAATTTCACTAACCTCATGACGTTTCCCAACTCAAATTTCGCCAATCTCATGACGTTTCCCAACTCAAATTTCTCTAATCTCACGACGTTTCTAAACTCGAATTTCGACAATTTCACGACATTTGCTCTGCTATTCATCGTAAAAAAAAAAAATCACTCAGCTGTTCACCACGTAGCGAATGTCACGCTATTACATTTATAGTGCCTCTACTAACCCATGCAAGCTCCTCTATGGACCAATGAAAGCCTCTTGACAGATCCATGTAAGCCCCCAGACCGACCCAAGGAAGCCCATCTATTAACCAAAAAAGTGTGTCGACGGACCAATGGAAGGCCCTTGATTGATTTATGACAATGGAATAAGAGCCTCATTGGCGATTTGTTTTTTTTTTCTTGCACATAGAACCATCTTTTCTGCACTCAGATTTGGGCGAATTCCAGTAACTGTTCTCGTACACAGACAATCTCAGCGTCGTCCATGGACCACGAGACACTGACGAGGGTCAGCAATTATTTTATTACACTGTATTAACCAATCAGCTTCTCGCGAAGCACGTGTTTTTAGCAAATATATTGAGTATTTTTGTTTCTGTCGACTAGAGATCGTCAGTCTGGGATTGAACACAAGTTCAGTTTAAAACTAAGCTAAAGCGCTAACCACAGCGATATTGGCGCTTAAAATGGAGATTTTAAAATTGAAAAAAAAAACATGGTACACTGAACCATGTTTAAGAAAGATTCAGCTGTTTCGTCTAAATGTTTGTCTGCAACGCAAGTATGCAGCCCTACCCTATCCGGGAGATACTTGTCTTAATAGGAAAAATACAGATGCACAATGTATTTCCGCGCTGTGATCGCAGCCTTATGCTATAGTCCTATAGTCGCGAGAACACCTGCGCGAAAGACATTGTCCACGATAGCTAATTCTTTTAGTTTCTGAGTAGCAGTGTTCCCTAGCGTTTGGCTTTTCGTGGCAAGGCGCTGTGCCACTGAGTACGGGTTCGATCCTGCTTCGGTCCATATATTGTTCTTCGTTTTTTTTCTGTTGTTGATTATTTGTCATTTTTTCCGCGTGCTGTAAACATACCTCTTCCTCTGAATTGATTCGCCAATAAGAAAAGATCCATGAAGAAAGGTCGGTGCGAAGAAACAATTCCAAGGATATTGGTTGACGGAGAATTGTGGACACAGATATTGCAAAATGTGGGCCAGACTTATGACCCGGCGCTGTGAAAAACTAGTACAGATGAGTAGAATAGACAGAATGATACCGTTGTTATACAGGTTACATGATATATCAGCCACATTAATTGTCTTGTTGATAAAGATTTGAGACAGAAATAACAAAACAAAAAAAAAAAAAAAAAAAAAGCAGTAATCTGACATTTCAAATGAGATCGATTTATCAACTAAAACATTCTGTCTCATGAACTTGATTAATCAAATCAATCAATCGTAGTTCCAGTTTCTAGACATCAATTTTTTGACAAGCCTGATCGTCTGTCTCCGTGGTCTACAATCAGAAGAAACTCAATCACGCATGGAATTTAGTTTGTGGGAAAAAAAAACACATCAATCAAGTCTCTACAAGATGATTAACAGACACAATAATAATACAAATCAGGAATGGACAGAGTAATTCATCTTAACCATGCATACGGCATTGCTTCACGTGTTACTGTGATTTTATTTTCATTCTAAATACTTCATTGCTCGTCAAATATATTTATCGTGTATAACGTTGCAATCGAATGAGTATAAATCCAGGAATAACAGCAAAATAAAGCAGACCTAATGTTGCCTGCATCTTTCAGGGTCACAAAGAAATGCAACAGTGATCTATGGTGCATGCATCAATTACGAATGTAACTGACCACTAAAGCATACACTGATGTGTACATAGATGTAATACATAATACCTAATGGTTTATGAAAGCCTGAAATCAACCAGTTTTTAGATAATAAATTAAATGTCTGAAAACAAATGCCTCCTAAGAATTTCAAGCATGAGTTGGAGAGATTACCTTTGAGGCGGACTTCTGGGAAACGAATCTAAATAAGAGTAAATGTCGAACTTTATAAGAAAGCTTGTAAATACATGACAGCCGCGATAACTCAGTGGTTAGTGAACTGGACTACAAAGGACAAGAGGTAGGGTTCGATCCCAACCGACGGCTTCCGGGTTCACTCAACTTTAAATGGGTAACGGATTTTTTTTCTGGGAAAGAAGAGCGGCACGGGCGTAATACCGACCACATTACCCCAAAAATCATGTGCTGAAGGTCTGTAAAATGTATGGTCACTAACACCATATTCCCTATACGCCACTTGGCGTGACGGAGCTCGTTACTTTACTTTTTACTTGTAAATACATAGGTTTTGTGAGCAGAATGGGAAAAGAAAGACTTCACCATCATTAATTCATGTGGACACCATCTGGTTAAATATTTATATAAAAACACGGAAGGCCAAAAGATAAACTACGCAGAAAAACTGCAGGGAAGAGGCTCAATCATGGGACGAAGAAATAAAACCAGGACCTACAAAAATTAACAGCAAATAGTCAGTTGGGGAAAACTTTGTGCCGTCTTTGACCCAAGAGGAATTAACTAACTAGTTAACTAACCAATTAACTAACTAATGACATACATACATATATATATATAAACGAATGCCAAGATCATCCAATGCCAAGATAAAAGATTTCAATGGACCAAAACCGCTCAAAAGCAAATATCTGGAAGTAATGAACAACTGATAGCTGGCTGCTGGCATAAGGATCAGCAAACCAGAACTTGTATTTAGACTTTAAAACTGATGGCGTAACTGCAGACAGGACGTTCCCATATCTGCTACTCCCGCCTTCCAGCAAAAAAAAGTGTTCATCCTGATTGTTCACATACTGTTTGTTCTATTGAAAGTGTAGCGTTTTTACAACAACAAAAAAAGGTGCGCAGCTCATGATGCACACTTCGGGATCGCTGTAACGGTTGTCGTTCTCAGGACGGTTTCCTTGCGCCGACAAAGAATCCGATTAGACTTCTTTCTCACTTCTTGGTGACCCAATAAGCGCTGTCTCAACAAATGCAATCAGGCCTCGGCTTCGGTGAAACACTCGATCCATATGCACTCCAGCTGATGGCTAAACTGCAGTCGAACATAAATCACATATCCTATCCTAGGGCAAAAGTAACGTCTGGTAGTATTCAGTTTCAATCAACGGTAGACACGTGCAGCGCGACTCTCCTTGCGCTGGCTCTAAAATCGAATTGACTCCATGGCCAGGTGAATGATATCGTACCACCGCTGTCTGAAAGCGAAAATGAAGACAAGAAAAAAATATTTTAAAAACATGCTAAAGCAATAATGCCACCCGCCTTGAAACTAATTTGACTAGGAGGTCATCTTGGTCTGTCGCACAAACCGGAAATTCAAAACCAGAACTAATGAAGACACTGCAACGACTGCCCGTAATTAAATTATTAGCAGACTGTTCAGTCAAGCAAATTCGCATGAAAAATGGAAAGCAACCCCGAAATCTAAACATGTTAAACTGATTTCGGATGTGTTGGGTGTTTTATACTGCAAATCAGCAACTTGCCATAAAGAACAACACATCACATCAACATCAATTTGATATTTTAAGGCAGGCTTTTAAGATATGTAGCCATCGAGGATATGTAGAAGAAGATGAGAAAGAAAAAGACGAATAACAAAAAAGGAAGAAGAGAAGGAAGAGAAAGAAAATGAAGTGACAGAAGAAGCGGAAGAAGAAAAAGGAAACAAGAAGATGAGAAAGAAGAAGAAAATGAGGAGGAGAAAAAGAAGATGAAGACAACTGGAAACCAGAGGAAGAAGGCTATAAACAGAAAAAGAGGGCGAAGAAACAAAGAGGATGAAGAGAAAAAAAATGAGAAGATATAAAATAAGAAGTGAAAGAAAAGGGAGAAAGAGGAGATCAAGAAGATGAGAAACAAAGAAGAAAACGAAGAGAAAAATAAGAGGAGAAAAAGAAGGTGATGAAGAAGAAGGATAACTGATGAGAGAAAGGTAAGAACTGTCCTCAAAATCGTTATTTATATGTAACAAGTCGACCCATTTCTTACTACTCTTTACTCAAAGATATAAAACTGGTGATTAAACATCATCATCACCATTATCAAGTACCGTGCCTGCTGGCGTAGGTGATCATGTCTCTCCACAACTTTCGATCTCGACAGTTATTTATCATTTCTGTTGTTGACCTTCTGCCAAGCTATTCTCTTAAGCTGCCTGGTATCTTTTCTCTTTGCTTCCCTCTATCTCTTCGTCCCTCAATTTTCCCAGTTGTTACAATATATTCCAGCTGTTCACTACATGGCCAAAAAATGATGATTGTTTCTTCCTAATATTGTAAATTAGTTTTCTTTTTGCCTTGTCCTCCTCCAGAACGTTTTTATTACTCTTCTTAGCTGTCCATGGTATTCTCAACATTCTTGGCGATTCATGATTGTACAAAGAAATTACGACGGTGGTTTTCTGTTGACTTCCGTCGGTTTGTTTACGGTTGGCTCCGCTAGCCTTTGACTGAACAGTCTCACCCACAAGGCAGTGGGGTTGTTTTACTTCAGGGTATCCTCCCTTAGCTCTTTACTCTCCCGAGCATGATTAAACAAAAATGGTTAAAATAAAGATAAGATTTATTACATTGCCTAGATCCAGCCCGCTAGCTTGTAGAACATCCAGCAGTGGTCAAAGCGTGCAGTAACATGCCAATGAGATCACATATGACAAAATCGATAACATAAAATTAGAATATCTTCATAATCTAGTTCTGTAGTTAACAAATTCCCCCCTCGACGTATTTTTTTTAAACCCCTCGTCAATTTGCAGGCCCTGTTTTTGCTCTCGACCACGGATCGATTGATCAGTGATTTTTGCAGGTGATCAACCAGCTAGACAACACGCCGCGGTGTGTTTGTAACGAGATGACTCGCGTATCCAGTCTTGAACGAGACCAAATTAAAACGCGAGGGTGTTAGACTAATGTGGGTGTGTGGAGTATAGCCAATTCACAAAAGAATCGGATTACAAAGATCACAAAGAAGCAATCATCTTTTTTTTTTTTTTTTTTTTTTTGAGGATTGATACGGGTTGGTCTGTAATTTGAAGTGAGTTCGTGCATCAATGGCTGAGAGATAAAATGATTGAGTGAAATAGAAGTGAGAATAGGGGGATAATCCTTATAGTTTATCTCATGACAATTAGCACGAACAACAGAAGAGGTAATACAAGTTGGTTTGAAGCTACGGAATTAACAACCCTCTCGACTGAAAAAAAATGTAAAAGTAAAGTATAAGCCAAGTGGCTTATAGGGAATATGGTGTTAGTGACCATAAATTGTAAAGACCTTCAGCACATGATTTTTGGGGTAATGTGGTCGGTATTACGCCCGCGCCGCTTTACTTTCCCAGAAAAAAATTCCGGTACCCATTTATGTCTGGGCGAACCCGGAAGCCGTCGGTTGGGATCGAACCCTACCTCTTGTCCTTTGTAGTCCAGTTCACTAACCACAGAGCTATCGCGGCTCCCTCCTCTCGACTGTCCTAAAGGTTTTCATCTCTTTCTCTTCTCCTTTCTTTTCTCCCCTCACTCCCATGTCTTTTATTGTATCTTCTCGTGAACTCTTTTATTTTTTCTTCCCGTATCTTAGTTTTTTTCCCCACTTCTGTTCTCGCCTCTTATCTTATGTTTGTTTTAAATTGTTTTTCTCTCTTCTTATTTACTATTTACTATTTACTATTTTCTTCTTTTCCCTTCCATTATTGTCCCTTCTCTTCTATTTCGTTCAGTGTTAATCATGTCTCTTATCTTTATGTGTGTCTGTGTTTAGTCATATCTCATATCTTAGTGTGTACCTGTCATATCTTTGTGTGTGCATGTCTGGGTTAGTGATATCCCATATCTTTGTTTGCATGTTTATGTTAGTCATATCTCATATTTTTGTATGTGCATGTCTGTGTTTGTCACATCTCATATCCTTGTGTGTGCATGGCTATGTTAGTCCCATCTCATATCTTTGTGTGTGCATATCTATGTTAGTCATATCTCTTATCTTTGTGTGCATGTCTATGTTAGGCATGTGTCATATCTTTGTGTGTGCATGTCAATGTCAGTTATATCTCATATCTTTATGTGCATGTTTATGTTAGTCATGTGTCATATATCTAGATGTGTGTCAGTGTTAGTCATGCCTCGTATCGCTGTGTGCATGTCTGTATTAGTCACATCTCATATCTTTGTGTGTGCATGTCTGTGTTAGTCACATCTCACATCTTTGTGTGTGTATGTCTGTGTTAGTCACATCTCACATCTTTGTGTGTCCGTGTCTGTGTTAGTCACCTTTAGTGACTCGGGCAGATGGTGCTCGTAAACCTGGGAGGGCCTACCATCTAAGGGCAGAATCCCCCTACAGAAAAGATCATCTGCTGCCTTGCAGGAAGATTGGGGACAATCAAAGGCTAAGGAAGGCAAACCCGAATAAAATGCTGGCTGAAATCGGATGCACTGGGCCACTGGCGCGGAACACAGTGCAACGTATTAACGGGTGTTCGGTCAGAGTGGATCTGACAGACTCTAAATGTGATGTTCTGTCTGTGGGGGCGATCAACACACTTAGCCTGACAGCTGACTTCATATGAGAGTCTGGAATCCTTACTCTGATTGAGTCCTGAGCGCAGAGAGAGAGCGAGAGAGAGAGAGAGAGAGAGAGAGAGAGAGTTCTTTTCCATTCTCTTCTTTTTTTTTCATATGTTCTCTTCCCTTCTTTTCCCTTCTCTTATCATATGTTCTGTTTTCTTCTTTTCTCTACTCTTATTTTCTGTTCTGTTTTTTTCTTCTCCCATCTTATGTTCTCTTATTTTATGTTCCCTTATTTTATGTTCTCTTCATTTCTTTTCTCTTTCCTTTATGCTCGCTTCTTCTATCGTGCGTTCTCTTCTCTTCTTTTCTTTTCTCTTCTCCTATCTTATATTTTCTTCTTTTATTTTTTCTTCTCTTCTTTCTCTGCTGTTATCCTTTCTTTCTCCTCTCTTATTCTCATGAGCTTAAGAACATAGAGAACAAAATGAAATATTGTGAACAAAGTTCTACACTTTCCACAATATAATAAATAAAGCGCCACGTCACGCCAATGGCGTATAGGGAATATGGTGTTAGTGACCATAAATTTTACAGACCTTCGGTACACGATTTTTGGGGCAATGTGGTCGGTATTACGCCCGTGTCGCTTTACTTTCCCAGAAAAAAATCTGGTACCTATTTGAGGCTGGGTGAACCTGGAAGCTTTCGATCAGGATCGAACCCGACTTCTTTAATTTGTAGTCCAGCTCTTCTCACCACTGGGCTATCGCGGCTCCTCTGTATAATGCACTACTTAATTCATCGACTATTCATCGACAATTCATCGACTATTCATCGTGTTCAGGGTCTCCCTTTCATTTTCTATTTTTCGTGGTGACACATGTTTTAAGATCATCATCATCATCATCAAGTACCGGGCCTAACGGCGTAGGTGATCATGTCTCTCCACAACTTTCGATCTCGACAGTTCTTTATCATTTCCGTTGTTGACCTTCTGCCAAGCCATTCTCTTAAGCTGTCTGGTATCTTTTCTCTTTGCTTCCCTCTATCTCTTCGTCCCTCAATTTTTCCAGTTGTTACAATATATTCCAGTTGTTCTCTTCTCATTACATGACCAAAAAATGATGATTGTTTCTTCTTAAAATATTGGAAATTAGCTCTCTTTTTGATTTGGCTCTTTCTGAACATTTTCATTACTCTTCTTAGCTGTCCATGGTATTCTGAACATTCTTCTGTAAAACCACATTTCTTCAGCCTGCAGTGATTTCTTGTTTGTTGTCGTATTGTCCATGATTCACATCCATATGTTAAGACTGGCTCTACATAACATTTGAGAACTCTTTTTCTTGTTTCTATTGTTTTAAGATACAATTATCACATAGCTGGGTTGGGGGGGGAGGGGGGGGGAGGGGGGGGAGACCTCGGTAGCCAAGTTGGGAAAACCACCCGACTGTGCTACCGACGTTCGGACAACCCGTGTTCGATTCCCGCTGGGAGCAGTGTGAATTGTATTTATTGTTGGAGAAAAAATACCCCCGCGGTCGACCCTGCCGTTAGCTGAAATGGGTAACAGGGTGATACTTTAGGAACGTGCGAAATGCCGCCTCACATTGTGAGTTTCGATGCTTGAAGCGATACTGTCTAGAAGTCTCCGAATACTTCTGGATAGGCGGCCGAGCATATTTGGGTGAAAATTCGCGTGTTAATACTGCGATTCAAGTCTCATACTTCACCTTTACCTTTACCTTTACCTTTATCTTTACCTTTACCTTTACCTTTATCTTTACCTTTACCTTTACCTTTATCTTTACCTTTACCTTTACCTTTATCTTTATCTTTACCTTTATCTTTACCTTTATCTTTACCTTTATCTTTACCTTTACCTTTATCTTTACCTTTACCTTTACCGTTACATTTACCTTTACCTTTACCTTTACCTTTATCTTTACCTTTATCTTTACCTTTATCTTTACCTTTATCTTTACCTTTATCTTTACCTTTATCTTTACCTTTACCTTTATCTTTACCTTTATCTTTACCTTTATCTTTACCTTTACCTTTATCTTTACCTTTATCTTTACCTTTACATTTACCTTTATCTTTACCTTTACCTTTACCTTTACCTTTATCTTTACCTTTATCTTTACCTTTATCTTTACCTTTATCTTTACCTTTATCTTTACCTTTACCTTTATCTTTACCTTTATCTTTACCTTTACCTTTATCTTTACCTTTATCTTTACCTTTACTATCAAATAGCTGTACCAATACATGACCTGCCAGCTTGTATTACTCTCAGTTCTCTCTTCACCCCAAATGAAAAAGATGAAACAGAGATCGAGAGTTGTGAAGGTTCATTATCACCAACGCCAAAGATTGACATTTATGATGGAGAATTGAGGAGTGTATTTCTTTTCTTAGCATTCATTCGTTAAGTTGGTGTAGGTGCTGTGTCGCTAGTTAACGACATAGTTTCGGTATCTGCGTCTTTCCGCCCGACACATCTTCAACAGGGGTGTGTAAAAATAGCTTCACATTTTTTGCCCCGAAAGCAGTTTTTTTTATTGTTCTTTTCGACTTTAAACTGCAGAGGGTTCTTTAACGTGCGCGAGTGTACACGGAACCTCGTGTTTCTCGCTGTTTTCAAAGTTTGCTAGATATCATATGTAACTACCCAAAGACCGGGGGGAGGGTAAAGCCAGGAAGAAAACAAATTTCCATCGCCAAGGTGAGAATCGGGGAGCCGCGATAGCTCAGTGGTTAGTGAACTGGACTACCACGGACAAGGGGTAGGGTTCGATCCCAACCGACGGCTTCCGGGTTCAGTCAGCCTTAAATGGATTCCGGATATTTTTCTGGGAAAGTAAATAAATCAGCACGGCCGTAATACTGACCACATTACCCCAAAAATCATGTGCTGAAGGTCTGTAAAATATAGGGTCACTAACACCATATTTCCCTATACGCCACTTGGCGTGACGGTAGTACTTTACTACTTTACTTTTTACTATGGTGAGAATCGAACACAGGACCTTCCTGTCCAAAGGCTGACGTCTCTCCTCTAGACCATCAAGTTCATGAGGAGTGTATTTAAATTTAGATAACGGAAGATGAAAGGGGTTAGTAACCAAATGTCTTCTCTTCAGCACTAGTGCTTAGATGGCTGTTGATTTCTGCCAACAGTTCCGACAAATTAGTACGTTAATGCCTACTTCGTTTCACATTTTCATAATAGTATTACCCAAATGTGTACCCAAATGTGTACATTGTGTTACCTTTTCATCCCTTTTTCAGTAGCGAAACAGTGGATTTAACCGCACGGCCACGTGCTCCTTTCAGGGAACAATTGTTCAAATTTCCGATTTGTTTCTTACTTAATCTGTCAATCTTGCTATTTCTCGATAATATAAAATTATATCTTCGTAATCTAGTTCCATACTGTAAAAAAATAAACTGAAAAGACTTCACAAACATGGACAAGTCAAAGAAATGAATAAAAGTAGATCCGCCATCCAGGAACAGCACAAAGAAATTAAGTGGAAAATACAAACAGATCAATGCCTTTATTAAAGATAAGAATTGAAATCTGCTTAGTAATATAAGGGAACACATTTGAGAGATGGAAAGAGTCCTTTGAAGAACTTTTGAACAGACCCGGCTTAAATTATCCTCCAGATATACTACCAGCAGAAGAAGAGTTACGCGTTAACTGTGGAAAACCAAGCAAAGAAGAAATAATGACAGCCATCAAGCTATTAAAAAATGGTAAAGCCACAGGACCAGATGAAATTCCTTCGGAAGCCATAGCAGATATTAACACCTCTACCAAGATGTTACATGATCTATTGGATAAAATTTGGGAGAGGGAAGAAATAACTAAAGACTGGAGAGAAGGTTATATGATCAAACTACCAAAGAAAGGAAGTTTACAGGAGTGCACAAATTATAGGGGGATTATGCTACTATCAGTGCCAGGAAAAATATTAAGCAGAATCATTCTGGTGAGACTAAAAGATCCATAGAGTAACATTTAAGAGATGAACAAGCAGGTTTTAGGAAGAACAGATCATGTGCTGATCAAATAACTACCCTACGTATAGTTGAACCGCGATAGCTCAGTGGTTAGTGAACTGGACTACAAAGGACAAGGGGTAGGGTTCGATCCTAAACGACGGCTTCCGGGTTCACCCAGCCTTAAATGGGTACGGGATTTTTTTCTTAACTTGATAAAAACAATGTATGAAGGAATGAAATGTAGTGTGGAGTATGAAGGGCAGCTTACAGAAGCATTTGAAATAAGAACAGGAGTAAGGCAGGGATGCCTTCTATCTCCATTTCTCTTTCTACTGGCCATAGATTGGATTACGAGAATAACTCAAAACAACGGAAATGGAATCGAGTGGTCACTGACCAAACAACTTGATGATTTAGACTTTGCTGATGACATAGCTCTCCTATCACACATCCATCAACAGATGGAGGATAAAATGAGCATACTTGATGAGAGATCACAACAGCTAGGACTGAAATTAATAGAGATAAGACCAACAATATGAGAATTAATGCAGTTGGCAATAACCAAATAAAATTAGGAGAAATACCTCTACTAGACGTACAATCTATATATATCTGGGAAGTAATATAGACAAAGAGGGAGGAACAGAAAATGATACGAAAATAAGGATATCAAAAGCAAGAAGAGCTTTTGCTGCACTGGGAAACATATGGATATCCAAAGAAATTACGTTAAATACAAAAATAACAATTTTCAACTCAAATGTTAAGTCAGTCCTATTGTATAGCTGTGAAACATGGAGAGCAGCAAAATTGACAATCATGAAGATAAAGACTTTCATTAATGGATGCTCACGCAGAACAAAAGAGTGGAACTGGTAGGACAAAATCACTAACATAGAATTATGGAAATGTACCGGTCAAACACCAGTGGATAGAGAGACACAGCGAAGAGGTGGCGCTGGATAGGGCACACACTGCGGAAGCCAACTGAGAGTATTATTCAACAGGCCCTTTTTTTGGAATCCCCAGGGGAAAAGACAAAGAGGAAGACCAAGAAATTCTTTGAGAAGACAGACAGAAGCAGAAATGAAGATGACAGGTAAGACATGGAATGATCTTAAAAGAAAGGCAAGAAACAGAACGACTTGTTAAGTGTTTGTTGAAGACCTATGCTCCACAGGGAGCTGAAAGGTAGAAGAAGAATCTAGTTCTGTTACAAACAAGTATCCCTTCCTTTTTCTCTAGATCCTGTTGGCGTTTTCAGCTTCATCTCCAAAAATGGTGTGAAATTAGAAAAAGAAAGGCAAGAAACAGAACGACTTTGAAAGTGTTTGTTGAAGACCTATGCTCCACAGGGAGCTTATTAATAATTAGCATAGATTGCATTTAATCGCAGTTTACAACAAAGAACGATATTTTTTGAATTTATGCAAATGGCACTGCCTTTGACAAAGCATATGTTTCTTATTTGACCCTCTATCGATCCTTCCTCTCTTTAACATACTGCACAGTGTGTTTCCAAGACCATACGAGGGTATGGAACTAGGTTTGGATCAACTTTCATTTATCAAACCTGTAGCCAGTAAAGAGGTAAGATTCGATGACTGATTTCAGTTCTTCACTGCTTGTATCTATCAATTTTTTCCCACCATAATTAATAAGATGAGAGTATTTGAAATTCTGCGAAGAAACGATAAGCATATGGAGTCCATATTATATATAAATAAATTATTTATTTTCTAAATATATAGCTAGTTTTATAATATAAATAATGTAAAGTATGCTGATGATACAGTCTTAAACGCTAAGAGTGAAAATCAGTTACAAGAAATGTTGAACATAAAAGTGAAGGAAAGCAAAAATGAAAGACCCAGCCTAAATAGCAAAAAAGACAGAACTAATGGTAGCAACAACAAAAAAACGTCACCGTTATGCACAACAAAGACAAATGAAACAATGTTAAAACAGATAAATGCATTTGAATATCTACCTAAGTTGGTGAAAATCCAAGATGGCGGGTGTTTTTATATTCGGAGTGTAGACTGTGTGATTAATGTGATTAAATATAGTGTTTCCAGCGGGATATAATTTTCAGAAAGTTGTGTAAAGTGTTCTGCCAAGGAGGAGGATAAGAACTGATAAGTACTTTTTTAAATGTAACCAACTAAAGTTTTATATTTAGACCGTAAAAGATCGCATGTGAGACCTTATCGATCACACACGTGGGGGGAAACATCAGCCGGGCTAAACCCCCATCGTGTGTTTCTCTTAAACTAAGCCCTTAACTTACGACTGACTTAGCAGGTCGGTAAGGGATAATTGTATTTATGCTCAGAGAAATACATAAAATATGGAGATCAAAGTAGCAACGATAAACATATGCGGGATAAAAAATAAAGAAATCGAACTTATAGAAGAAATGACAAAAAGGAAAATTAAAATACTCGGATTAGCGGACACCAGAGTAAAAGGACAACAGATAAAGAAAACACACATGAACTACACGAAAATATTCTCGGGAGTCGACAACACAGAAAGAGCAACACATGGAGTAGGTTTTATCATCGACCCAGAACACGCAAAGAACATTCTAGAAATAAAATACTATTCAGAAAGAATTATCTCAATTAAACTACTAGAAGACGACCGAAAAACAAATTACATTCAAATCTATGCACCATGCAACAACAATGAAAGAGACAGCGACGAATTCTACGACACATTGAGTGAAATTATTAACAAGATTGACGAAAGCGACGACATGATAGTGATGGGAGATTTTAATGGAAGGCTTGGGAAACGCAACAGTGAGAACAGTGACATCTTAGGACCCTTTGGCGATAAAACAGCTGAAATAAACGAAAACGGAAGCAGACTGCTGGAACTATGCAATCAAAACAATTTATTTATCACCAACACATTCTTCAAACACAGAGAGTCGCAAGTATACACCTGGTACAAATGGAATGACACAACATGCAGAAGCCAGATAGATTTTATACTAACAAGAAAAGAGAACAAGAAAAGAGTAACCGACAGTAGAGCAATCCCAAATATTACAGACGACACGGATCACAAGATGGTTATGATCACACTAAGACAGCCAAAAATAAAGAGAAAACACGAAAACAAACAAAAGAAGCGAAAAGAACAGACAATAAAAATAAAACAATTAAACGATCAAGAAACAAGGAAAACCCTAGAAGAAAAACTCAGAGAGGAATTCAAGAAACTCCCTAACGAAGTATGCACAGTAGAAGAAGAGTGGACACAATTTAAGGAAACAGTAACTAACATCTCTAAAACAGTTTGTGGAACGAAGCTAAAAACAAGAGAAGGGAAAAAGAGCACCCCGTGGTGGAACGAAACAATCAGAGAAGCAATTAAAGAAAAGAAGAAACTGTTTAAAAATTGGAGGGAGAACAAGAACCAAGAAAAATATGAAAGATATGCCTTAGTTCGAAAAAGAGTTAAAATGCTGATCAAAGAAGCTAAGCAAAGGAATTGGACAGAATTCGTACAAAACATGAGCAGGGACTTCAAGACAGCCAAAAGAGATTTCTACAAAGCAGTAAAAGCCACAAGAGCGAGAAAAGAAAACCATGATCCTACTGAGCTGATAAATGACAAAGACGGACAACCAATATCAAACAACCAATGTATGCAACAGAGATGGAAAGAATATTTTGAAGACCTGTTAAACATACCAACTACCAACAAGACAACAAAAACCACACTAGAACTCACAAATACTGAACCCAACATCATGAAAGAGGAAATAGAAGAAGTAATCAAATATGCACCAAGAAACAAAGCACCAGGGATAGATAACATTCCAATAGAAATAATAGCAGCAGCGGGAGAAACAGGAATGCAATGGCTGCACAGAATATTTAATGCAGCATGGCACCAACAACAAGCCCCAGAAGACTGGCAACAGGCAATCATCATACCAATATGGAAAAAGAAAGGTAGCAAAAGAGACTGCAATCAATATAGAGGTATATCTCTGCTCAGCCATGTAGGAAAGATATACGCCAAAATCTTGGAAAAAAGACTGAGACCAATAATAGAACTACAGTTAAGCGATTCTCAAATGGGGTTCCGAAAAACAGAGGATGTACCGACGCACTATTCACACTAAAACAGCTTGCAGAAAAAACGACAGAACACAACCAAAACTTATACATAGCCTTCATTGACCAGGAAAAAGCATTCGACAGAGTAAACAGAGAACAACTGTGGGAGATACTAACAACATACGGAGTAAGCCAACATCTAACCAACATTATTAAAAGTCTCTACGCCAACAGCAGCTGCAGGGTCAGAACAGCAACAGGCTACACAGACCACTTCGAAGTTAGATCAGGTGTAAGACAGGGGTGCGTACTATCCCCCCTACTGTTTATTACATACATGGACCATATATGCAAACTAGCCAACCCATCAGAGACAGAGGAGATCAACGAGCTTCTATTTGCAGACGGTCAGGCACTAATACATGAAACAATAGAAGACCTACAAGAACACTTAAACAAACTCAACATCTTAGGAACAAAATACAACATGAAAATCAACATCAACAAAACAGAAGTCATGAATGTCGCCAAAAATAAACAGAACATCAACATAACTATAGAAGGCAGACAACTAAAACAAGTAGAGGAATTCAAATACCTAGGAAGTCTAATGACAAACGACAATTCCCAAACAGCAGAGATAGAATCAAGATGCAACAAAGCTTGTCAAATCATCGGACAGTTATCACCACTATTGTCCAACAAGGAAATAACTCTGGAGGCAAAACGAGCACTATACAATACAATCTTCATTCCAACGTTGTGCTACCAATGCCAGACCTGGACTCTAGATGCAAGAACAATAAGAAAAATAACCTCTACAGAGATGAAATGTGTTAGACGAATGACAGGAAACAGCCTGAGAGATAAGATCAGAAATGTAGAACTGAGAAAAAAGCTAGGAATAGCCCCAGCCATAGAATATATAAGGAAACAACAGATAAAATGGTTCGGCCACGTGACAAGGCAGAAAGAACAAAACACAACACAACGAGCCTTCAACAAACGTTGTGAGAACAACAGACCCAAGGGTCGACCACGAAAAAGATGGATCGATGGAATATTAGAAGCACTAGGAAACATAACAGCAGCAGAAGCGAACAGAAGAGCAAAAGACCGCAAATTATATCTCCCCTCGACGCTGAAAGGCAGATGAGGAAGGAAAGAAGAAGAAGAAGAAGAAGAATGTTAACCTCAGATGGTAGATGTACAACAGAGGTGAGATGCAGAATGGCTCAGGCAAAAACAGCTTTCCAAAAAATAAGATACTGTGCAATCCATTTTTGACAACATAAACAAGAAAAAGAGTAATTAAATATTATGTAGAGCCAGTCTTAACATAAAGGTAAGGTAAAGTACGAGACTTGAACCGGCGACTTAGCACGCGAGTTTACACCCATATGTGCTCGGCCGCCTATGCAGAAATGTTCTGATATTCTGTATAGTGTAGCCTCAAGCATCGAAACTCAGATGCGGAGCGACATTCCTCACCTTCCCAGGATAATACCCTGGTACCCATTTCTGCCAACGGCTGTGTCGACCGTGGGGGTATTTTTTTTTTTCCAACCAAGAGTGCAATTCACACTGCTTCCAGCGGGAATCGAACACGGGTTGTCCGAACGTCGGTAGTCCAGTAGGGTGGTTTTCCCAACTAGGCTACCGAGGCCCCCAGTCTTAACATAAGGATGTGAATTATGGATAATAAGGACAACAAACGATAAAATCACTGGAAACTGTAGAAATGTGGTTTTACAGAAGAATGTTGAAAATACCATGGATAGCTAAGAAGAGTAATGAAAATGTTCTGAAAGAGGTCAAAGCAAAAAGAGAGCTAATTTCAAATATTAGGAAGAAACAATCATCATAATTAATTCAATCATCAATTCAAACATCAAAATTAATCAAATAATCATCATTTGTCATGAAATGAGAAGGGAACAGCTGGTTTTTATTGTAACAACTGGAAAAATTTAGGAACGAAGAGATAGAGGGAAGCAAAAGAGAAATTATATCAGGCACTTAAGAGAATGGCTTGCTAGAAGGTCAACAACAGAAATTATAAATACCTGTCAAGATCGAAAGTTGTGGAGAGACATGATCACATTAGCCAGCAGGCATAGTACTTGATGATGATTATAGTTAGTTTCACATCGGTTTCTTTATGAAATACCGTAAAGTATAATTTATGATTAATATTATATTTCAGTGACAAATCAGGAGCGTTAGTTAAAAAAAAAATCAGCAGCAAATCAAACTGTCAAGTTATGGAACAATAGGAAACATTTTCAGCCAGACATAAATCATTTGGTTACTTTGTGGCCATGAACGTGCAAACTGGCAACTTCGTTTATTTTTATTACATTCATTACTTTGTCAACGGAGGCAAAGGAATACACCTTATGTATCTGCGCACGGGCGCGCCTGCGTGCGCATGTGTGTGCGTGCGCTTATGTGATATTTTTAAGATTGTATACACTAAAAAAAAATCTTTAAAAAATCTTTAAAAGAAAACTGCTAGAACAAAAATTCATATAGGAGAAGGTGTATCTTGGTCTACGCCCTATGGGCCGGTTACGGCTCGAAAGGTCAATAGAATAGAATAGAATACACTAAAATTGTAACAAATGAATAAAATAGTGTAAAAACTTCATATCTGAGTCCCTAAGATATACTGCAATGACACAATCACATATAACATTCTAAGCGACTAAAAGGTATATAACTAGTTAGCGAAGCCGCAGTTTGAGCAAATATAACTCTACACAAAGTTAAGCTATAACAATACATTTTTATGTCTTTTGGAGATGAATTTTTCTGTGACTTTTTGTAGTCTATTTTCTAATTCAATATTTAGTGCATTTTGGGGGATTATTTGTTGTGTCCATTCTAATATAAATATTTCAGTTATTTTTATATATTCGTTTTTCAGTCTATTTTGTTGCATATTCATCATCATCATTAAGTACCATGCCTGCTGGCGTAGGTGATCATGTCTCTTCACACCTTTCGATCTCGACAGTTGTATTCATTTCTGTTGTTGACCTTCTGCCAAGCCACTCTCTTAAGCTGTCTGATATCTTCTCTCTTTGCTTCCGTCTATCTCTTCGTCCCTCAATTTTCCCAGTTGTCACAATGTATTTCAACTGTTCCCTTATCACTGCATGGCAACAAAATGGCGATTGGTTCTTCTTTATATTGGAAATTAGCTCTCATTTTGCTTTGGCCTCTTTCGAAAATTGTTCATTACTCTTCTTAGCTGCCCATGGTATTCTCAACATTCTTCTTACATATTAGTTGCTTAAAATTGTGCCTCTTCACTCTTTTCACTTCCTCTCATGCCCCTTGGCGTGCTCAACTAGGGAAATACAAACTTCTAGTCCTTCCCTTCTGACAGCCTATCCATTACCAGGTGATGTTGTTGCAACGTTTCTCGGATGTTGTTAATCCATTTTACTCTGGATCTACCACGAGCTCTTCTTCCATCTCCTTGTATAGCATATATTTTGTAAAAAAAAAAGAAAGTAAAGTGCCCCGTCACGCCAAGTGGCGTATAGGGAATATGGTATTAGTGACCATAAATTTTACAGACCCCCAGCACATGATTTTTGGGGTAATGTGGTCGGTATTACGCCAGTGCTGCTTTACTTTCCCAGAAAAAATCCGGTACCCATTTAAGGCTGGGTGAACCCGGAAGCCGTCGGTTGGGATCGAACCGTACCTCTTGTCCTTTGTAGTCCAGTTCACTAACCACTGAGCTATCGCGGCTCCAATATATTTTGTTAGGTGCAGAATATCTTTGCACTCTTTCCAGATGAGCAAACCATTTCATCCATTGTCTCTCTATGTTGTTTAGAACTGATTCAATTCTCCAAACGGCTACTATTATAAATCTTCGTTTTATGTCTATTATTGTTTCCATCTATTTCAACTTCTTTATGAAGTTCGTTTTTACAATTAATGCCAGTGATCAATTAGCCTTGTTTACAATCGGTTTGTGTAAATGTAATAGATAGAGAATGATGAAAGGAAATTACAATATCCAGTGTCTATGATATTTGCATATAAACCGATTCTCGTATTCCCGCTGTTTCTCATGTAATTAAGCAAAAAACGGTCACAATTTCTCAATAAAATTATTATTCTAACCATAAAACCAATTACACATAAAAGAAAATGGAAATTGGAGATTTTGCTCGAAAAGACATAAATTATTTTCTGTTTTGAAAAAAAAAAATATTTTTTTTTTAAATAATGAATACACACAGGAGAAACTCCGAGGCAAAGTAAACATACAAAATAAAATTATGTAATTCTCGCCGTATGCGTGATTTCGTACTTTGGTTGGTCACACTTAGGGAGATAATTGTCAAAACAATATAAAACTATAAAACACTGACATTTAAAACGGAGTAGCCAAATAAATGGAATAACGTGTATTTGATTAATCTGTTGCTTCATGGCATAACGATGCACCACCAAATATAGCCTTGATCCCACGCGGCGTATAGGGAATATGGTGGTAGGGACCATAATTTTTACAGACCCTCGGTATATGATTTTTGGGTAATGTGGTCGGCATTAAACCCGTGCCACTTTAATTTCCCAGAAAAAAAAAATCAGGTACGATTTTAAGATTGGGTGAACCCGGAAGCCGTCGATCAGGATCGAATCCGACTTCTTGTCTTTTATAGTCCAGTTCACTAAGCACCGAGCTATCGCGGTTCCTCTGTATAATGCGCTACTAAATTCATCGACTTTTCATTGTGTTAGTCTCACTTTCATTTATTTCTTTTCGTGATGACACATGTGTTAAGATACAATTATCAAAATACTAGGGGGCCTCGGTGACCTAGTTGGGAAAAGCACCCGACTGGGCCACCGATGTTCGGACAACACGTGTTCGATTCCCCCTGGAAGCAGTGTGAATTGTATTCATGGTTGGAGAAAAAATACACCCGCGGTCGACCCAGCCGCTGGCAGGTATGGGTATCAGGATGTTACTCTGGGTAAGGTGTGGAATGCCGCCTCGCGTTGTGAGTTTCGATGTTTGAAACGACACTAACCAAAAGTCTCTGAACACGTCTGGATAGGCGGCCGAGCACATATGGGTGAAAACTCGGGTCCTGTGACGCCGATTCAAGTCTATTACTTTACTTTACTTCATGGGCTCATCGTAAATCCCTAGACCGGCCTTACGCTAATCTTACGGTCTGTTGTTTGATGTGCGACGGGGATAATCTGTCGACTGTGTTATTATATGTTCGGAACTGGAGTCAACAACGATGGCCTAACATCGTCAAGCGCTATACATTTTTGTAACAAATATGACATCATTTTCTGGAGGAAGTGAACTTCGGGATATATGGTGGATAGGCGGCAGGAACCATTGAAGGCTATGCATTAAAAGTGTTCCTTGTTGCAGTTTCTTCATATTCCCAGTCCATGGGGGACTTGTTGGTCTCGGGCAAGACGCCGGACTCGAGACAGAGAGGTTGTAGGTTCAAATCTCGGCTACACCGGTTGGAGTTTTCATTTATCTTTCTCTCTGCGGCAACCACCCCTGGTCTCAGCAGCGAGACCCGGCTTGAAACGTTAATTACTCATCGACGGAAAAAACATGAGCACCTCCTAAGTCGGAGTTATCTGCATGTGCGGCGAGGGAACCCTGTGCACATGGCTGCCAGGGAAAAATGGATTAACACGCAAAATTCAGTTCCTAGTCTCTAGGGACTTCGTCAGAGATGAAAGCTGGCGAACGTAACAACAACAACTTTACTTCATAATAGAGACTTTATGCCGTAATCTTCATGAACTTATAAAGAATTTAAAATACACAAATGTATCAAAGTTAAGAGTGTATCTAGAAACTTTTAGAAGAATTAGGAAATGCAAACAGAACTAGAGTTGTGTCATAGGAATATGGTTTTGACTAAGGCAACAAGAAATGCTTTAGGTCTCCTCAAACCATGCAATCTACAGGAAGCTAGAATGTTTATATAGATCATTGTTCTAAACTGAAACTGCAGAAGAAGCTAGTAGTGGTAAGATGCCTCATCAATAACTGACTTAGGGCCTCTCTTTTAGTTATTTTTTCTTTGGGTTTGCTTTTGTAGCCTTAGACTCTCAGAGTCATCCACAAATCTGTGAGCTTCAATCGACGCCAACTCAACCGGTATAAATCAGGTTCGGGCATATCGACAATTGTAACTTACATTGAGTCCGTAAGGAACAAATACACCCAATTATTTACAACGAAAATAACACTACTAGCTTCACCGGTAAATGAAAACATCATCTGACGTCAATTTAATGAACTATTTTGTAAGGTCAGAATGTAAAGGTCAAGTTTAATCAACAAGAAAGATGTTAATTGGATTCAACGTGATGTGATGTTTTGCAGAGTATTGTTGAGAATCGCATTGACATCTAAGAGAAATAATGATGATGCACTGAGATAAGTCAATGGGCAAAGTCAACGGGCAACAAGCGACAGAAACAAATAAAACACCGATCGTGACGATTCGCGTTATGTTAAGTGTAAGATTCAAACGCGTTGTGACATTTGTCCGTTGTTTAGAAGAAAAGGGACACGCAATGACAGAGAAAGGATGCAGTTGTTTTTTTTTTCCCTCCCGCTCATTTCCTTGTTTGCAAAATGAGTTTCATCGCTCTGTATTTTGTATCTTAGCGGTCGAATGCGCCTTCATGTATAGGTTAAAAGGAAGTGGCGTGGAAAATCTTAAATTAGTATTGACACTATTATGGACATGTGTACTTATACTGTACACATACCGGGAATTTGAGCGAAAAATAATGAATTTTTTTTCCTTCTTACATTGACATTTAGGATACTCCGGAGTGGCTCATTGTTGATCTGAAATGCAATCATTACCATTAAGCACCGTGCCTGGTGGCGTCGGTGATCATGTTTCACCACAACAACTTTACACCTTTACAGCCGTTTATTATTTGTATTGTTCATGTTCTAAAAGATAACCCATTTTAAACTGTTTGTGATGGAGGAATTGGGTGGTTTAGAGGTAAGATGTCGGTCTCTGGACAGAAGGTCCCGGGTTGGATTCTCACCACTAACGGGTTTTCACTTCAAATCATCCGTGGTTTTTTCTTGGCTTTACTTTCTCTGGTCTCTGGGTTGTGATTATCCGAAATCTAGCTCTCTCTGGGTAGTCAGATCCGATGTCTAGCCCCCTCTGTGTCTAATATCTAGCTCTCTCTGTGTAGTGAGATCCGATGTATAACCCTCTCTGTGTTGAGAGATCCGATGTCTAGCTCTTTCTGTGTAGTGAGATCCGATGTATAACCCTCTCTGTGTTGAGAGATCCGATGTCTAGCTCTCTCTGGGTAGTGAGATCCGATGTTTAGCTCTCTCTATGTTGAGAGATCCGATGTATAACCCTCTCTGTGTTGAGAGATCCGATGTCTAGCTCACTCTGGGTGGTGAGTTCCGATGCCTAGCCATCTCGGGGTAGTGAGATCCGATCTCTAGCCCTCAATGGGTAGTTAGATCCGATGTCTACCCTCTCTTGGTAGTAAGATCCGATGTCTACCCCCCTCGGTTAACGACGAAAAACAGAAGGTCACGTGTGCACCAGCACACGTTAGAAAAAACCCTTGACAGTGAAATGTCTAAGAGCCCAAACACTTTCTTTTCCTGGACAAAAATAGTCAAGCAAAATATTGAAGTCGAAGACGGTTGGTCGGACGTAAAGGCGCAGACACAGCGGCTTTGCCTTAAATTAGCCATACAACCCCTCTTCATCTACTTAGCGAGTGAACGATAAGAAGAAGAAAAAGAGGAAGAAGAAAATGGTTATCTTTTCATTGTTTGTCTCTATCTTTCCTTCTCTCAAGTCTTCGAGGTATCACAATATATTTTAGCTGTTCCTTTCTCATAAGATTGTCTAAAATACTATTATTGTTTCCTCCTGATGTTTGTAATGTTTTCTTTCCTTGTGACCTCTTAGAATGTACTCATTACTCTTTTTTTTCTGTAAAATTACATTCCTGCCTGTTGTTTGAGTGTCCACGTTCTTTTCTATACAGGTGGTCAAAGTGAATATTCTCTAAACATTTATGGTTTGAAGTCGCGTAGCTCTACATGGAGAAAATCTCAGGATAATCCTGGTCCACCAACTCCATAACACGGCCTGGGATTTACCGTTTTGGTAGGCTTTTACTGACAAGTTTGTCCCAGCAGAGGGGAATTTATGGTCCACTTTGTTTCGATTTTAACTGCCAACGGTAATTTAACGTTCGCGGGCAAACACTGGGACTTTTTTTTAATTGCCTTTATCTGATAGGGCTAAACATCGGATCTCACTACCTAGATAGGGCTAAACATAGGATCTCACTACCTAGAGAGGGTTAGACATCGGATCTCACTACCTAGAGAGGGCTAGACATCTGGTATCACTACCTAGAGAGAGCTAGACATTGGATCTCATTACCTAGAGAGGGCTAAACATCGGATCTCACTACCTAGAGAGGGCTAAACATCGGATCTCACTACCTAGAGAGGGCTAGACATCGGATCTCATTACCTAGAGAGGGCTAAACATCGGATCTCATTACCTAGAGAGGGCTAAACATCGGATCTCACTACCTAGAGAGGGCTAGACATCGGATCTCACTACATAGAGAGGGCTAAACATCGGATTTCACTACCTAGAGAGGGCTAAACATCGGATCTCACTACCTAGAGAGGGCTAAACATCGGATCTCACTACCTAGAGAGGGCTAAACATCGGATCTCACTACCTAGAGAGGGCTAAACATCGGATCTCACTACCTAGAGAGGGCTAGACATCGAATCTCACTACCTAGAGAGGGCTAGACATCGGATCTCACTACCTAAAGAGGGCTAGACATCGGATCTCATTACCTAGAGAGGGCTAGACATCGGATCTCATTACCTAGAGAGGGCTAGACATCGGATTTCACTACCCAGAGAGGGCAAGACATCGGATATCACTTTGCAGAGAAGGCTCGACATCGGATCTCACTACACAGAGAGATTGCTAGACATAGGATGTCACTACCTAGAGAGGGCTAGACATCGGATCTCACTACCCAGAGAGGACTAGACATCGGATCTCAATACCCAGTGATGACTAGACATCGGACCTCACTACCCAGAGAGGACTAGACATCGAATCTCACTACCCAGAGAGGACTAGACATCGGATCTCACTACCCAAGATTTCAGGGTAGGGCGGTGAATCGAACTCGGAACTTTCTTGTTCAAAAGCTGACGTCCTACCTCTAGATCACCAAGCCTCCCCACCGAGCTGAGATTGACTGGACTTTTCGCGCATGACTGAGGAAACTTGTCGATAGCTGTCAACACAGCTAAATTCCAACAGAGGCAAACTAGTTGATGATGATGATGATGATGATGGCTGGTGGTTCGATAATTACATAAACTTGTAATTCACCCTTTCATTGTTCTTCTATTAAAGCTTACTCACAATTTTGTGAGTCTAAAATTTCTCTATCCTTCTTTCTCATCTTTTTATAGTAGTCGATCAACACAACAAATATTTTCCAGAACAGAAAATGCTATAGTGGTCTCAACAACAACACTACGACCAATCTCGGAAGATCAGTCGTTAGTCGCTAAACGTTGATGGATATACTTCGAAAGAGATCTGGTCACTTATGGACTTGTTCGATGTGACCTGTCAACTAAACTAAATTAGGATATATAAGAACATTATAATTAGCTCAAATAATAGACTGATACAATAATAGACAGTGAGAACAGTGACATCTTAGGACCCTTTGGCGATAAAACAGCTGAAATAAATGAAAATGGAAGCAGGCTGCTGGATCTATGCAATCAAAATGATTTATTTATCACCAACACATTCTTCAAACACAGAGAGTCGCAAGTATACACCTGGTACAAATGGAATGACACAATATGCAGGAGCCAGATAGATTTTATACTAACAAGAAAACAGAACAAGAGAAGAGAAACCGACAGTAGAGCAATCCCAAATATTACAGATGACACGGATCACAAGATGGTTATGATCACACTAAGACAGCCAAAAATAAAGAAAATATACGAAAACAAACAAAGGAAGCGAAAGGAACAGACAATAAAAATAAAACAATTAAAAGATCAAGAAACAAGGAAAACCCTAGAAGAAAAACTAACAGAGGAATTCAAGAAACTCCCTAACGACGTATGCACAATATAAGAAGAGTGGAAACAATTTAAGGAAACAGTAACCAACATCTCGAAAACAGTTTATGGAACGAAGCTAAGAACAAGAGAAGGGAAAAAAGAGCACCACGTGGTGGAACGAAACAACCAGAGAAAAAATTAAAGAAAAGAAGAAAATGTTTAAAAATTGGAGGGAGAACAAGAACCAAGAAAAATATGAAAAAATATGCCTTAGTTCGAAAAAGAGTTAAAATGTTGATCAAAGAAGCTAAGCAAAATAATTGGACAGAATTCGGACAAAACATGAGCAGGGACTTCAAGACAGCCACAAGAGATTTCTACAAAGCAGTAAAAGCCACAAGAGCGAGAAAAGAAAACCATGATCCTACAGAGCTGATAAATGACAAAGATGGACAGCCAATATCAAATAACCAATGTATGCAACAGAGATGGAAAGAATATTTTGAAGACCTGTTAAACATACCAACTACCAATAAGACAACAAAAACCACGCTAGAACTCACTAATACTGAACCCAACATCATGAAAGAGGAAATCGAAGAAATAATCAAATATGCAACAAGAAACAAAGCACCGGGGATAGATAACATAGCAATAGAAATAATAGCAGCAGCAGGAGAAACAGGAATGCAGTGGCTGCAAATAATATTTAATGCAGCATGGCACCAACAACAAGCCCCAGAAGACTGGCAACAGGCAATCATCATACCAATATGGAAAAAGAAAGGTAGCAAAAGAGACTGCAGTCAATATAGAGGTATATCTCTTCTCAGCCATGTAGGAAAGCTATACGCCAAAATCTTGGAAAAAAGGCTGAGACCAATAATAGAACTACAGTTAAGCGATTCTCAAATGGGGTTCCGAAAAAACAGAGGATGTACCGACACACTATTCATATTAAAACAGCTTGCAGAAAAAACGACAGAACACAATCAAAACGCATACATAGCCTTCACTGACCAGGAAAAAGCATTCGACAGAGTAAACAGAGAACAACTGTGGGAGATACTAACAACATACGGAGTAAGCCAACATCTAATCAACCTTATTAAAAGTCTCTACGTCAACAGCAGCTGCAGAGTCAGAACAGCAGCAGGCTACACAGACCACTTCGAAGTTAGATCAGGTGTAAGACAGGGGTGCGTACTATCCCCCCTACTGTTTATTACATACATGGACCATATATGCAAGCTAGCCAACCCACCAGAGACAGAGGAGATCAACGAGCTTTTATTTGCAGACGGTCAGGCACTAATACATGAAACAATAGAAGACCTACAAGAACACTTAAACAAACTCAACATCTCAGGCACAAAGCACAACATGAAAATCAACATCAACAAAACATAAGTCATGAATGTCGCCAAAAATAAACAGAACATCAACATAACTATAGAAGGCAGACAACTAAAACAAGTAGAGGAATTCAAATACCTGGGAAGCATAATGACAAACGATAATTCCTAAACAGCAGAGATAGAATCAAGATGCAACAAAGCTTGTCAAATCATCGGGCAGTTATCACCACTATTGTCCAACAAGGAAATAACTCTGGAGGCAAAACGAGCACTATACAATGCAATCTTCATCCCAACGTTGTGCTACCAATGCCAGATCTGGACCCTAGATGCAAGAGCAATAAGAAAAATAACCTCTACAGAGATGAAATGTGTTAGACGAAACAGTCTGAGAGATAAGATCAGAAATGAAGAACTGAGAAAAAAGCTAGGAATAGCCCTCGCCATAGAATATATAAAGAAACAACATATAAAATGGTTTGGCCACGTGACAAGGCAGAATGAACAAAACACAACACAACGAGCTTTCAACAAACGTTGTGAGAACACCAGACCCAAGGGTCGACAACGAAAAAGATGGATCGATGGGATATTAGAAGCACTAGGAAACATAACAGCAGCAGAGGCGAACAGAAGAGCATAAGACCGCAAATTATATTTCCCCTCGACGCTGAAAGGCAGATGAGGAAGGAAAGAAGAAGAAGAAGAATAATAGACTGATGCGTTTTTATGTATACGACGTCTAGATGTGATTCCTACAGCAGGACCTCAGGTAAATAACACAGACTATGGACAATAATTTCTATAAAATAACACAGACTATGGACAATAATTGCTATAAAATAACACAGACCTTGGACAATAATTGCTATTAAATAACACAGACTATGGACAATAATTGCTATAAAATAACACAGACTATGGACAATAATTGCTATAAAATAACACAGACTATGGACAATTATTGCTTTAAATAACACAGACAATGGACAATAATTGCTATAAAATAACACAGACAATGATAATAATTGCTATAAAATAACACAGACTATGAACAATAATTGCTATAAAATAACACAGACTAAGGATAATAATTGCTATAAAATAACACAGACAATGATAATAATTGCTATAAAATAACACAGACTATGGACAATAATTGCTATAAAATAACACAGACAATGGACAATAATTGCTATAAAATAACACAGACAATGATAATAATTGCTATAAAATTAACACAGACAATGGATAATAATTACTATAAAATAACACAGACTATGGACAATAATTGCTATAAAATAACACAGACAATGATAATAATTGCTATAAAATAACTCAGACTATGGACAATAATTGCTATAAAATAACACAGACAATGATAATAATTGCTATAAAATTAACACAGACAATGGATAATAATTGCTATAAAATAACACAGACTATGGACAATAATTGATATAAAATAACACAGACTATGGACAATAATTGCTATAAAATAACACAGACTATGGACAATAATTGCTATAAAATAACACAGACTATGGACAATAATTGCTATAAAATAACACAGACTATGGACAATAATTGCTATAAAATAACACAGACTATGGACAATAATTGCTATAAAATAACACAGACTATGGATAATAATTTCTATAAAATAACACAGACTATGGACAATAATTGCTATAAAATAACACAGACTATGGACAATAATTGCTATAAAATAACACAGACTATGGACAATAATTGCTATAAAAGTAACACAGACTATGGACAATAATTGCTATAAAATAACACAGACAATGGACAATAATTGTTTTAAAATAACACAGACTATGGACAATAATTGTTTTAAAATAACACAGACTACGGACAATAAATGCTATAAAATAATTATGAATGCACTACTTAGATTATAGGAAGTCTCGGGTGCTGAGTGGTTAGTGTGCTCGGTTGCTGAGTGGCTAGTGTGCTTGCATCCTGGTTAGAAGAGTCAGGATTCGATTCCCAGAAAAGGAGAATTTTATTTCCGGACCGACAAGGCTTCGGATTTCACCCAGCCTCAAAAAAATTGTTACCAGAGATTTTTCTGAGCAGTAAACTGGCCTGGCGTGATATAGACCACATCACTCAAAAAAAATGTTCGGTTGTCATGAAAAAAAATCTGGTCACTAACACCCTATTGCACATCCCCTTAGCAAGACGTTGTGTGAAATGTTACTCTTTTTGCTAAGAATAATAGATTATTTTAGAAATGAAATGTTCAAGTTCAGAATTAGAGTAGAGAGGTTAAAAAAAACCGTTGACTTTCTTCTTCTTTTCTCTTTCTCATTGATACAGAAAAGGTGTCGTGGTTATATCATGTGTCGTTCTTGAGCTGCTCGAACTGTCTGAATTAGTGATTTTCCTTTCTTGTTACATTGCATGTCTCTATCACTGCATCTATTCATCTTCTTCTAGGTCTTCCTCTTGGTCTTTTTCCATGCATTCTCGAGAAGAATGCACTAGATGGTGATTGGTAAGGATTCATTCTGACCATGTGGCCCAACCATTTAAGATGTTGTTTTTCTATATATTCTTGGCAGGGTTTTATTCCTGCAATTTTCCTTATGGTTTCATTTGGTATTCTATCTCTTCTTATGTTGTTTGTTACTTTTCTCAGGCATCACATCTCACATGTATTGATCTTTCTTAAATGTGATTTAGAAAGGGTCCATGTTTGACTTTCATAGCACAAAGTTGGTATGAAAATGCTATTTATCATTTGTTGTTTAACTGCTATAGAAATTCGAATTTGATCACAAATAAATCCGTTCTAAATCACGTACAAGAACACTTGAATTTCTTTCTACTACGGCCAATGAAATTAATTTAAAACCGTGACTATTAAGAATAAATTCAGTCTCAAGTTGTATGTCAATCATCATCATCATCATCGAGTGCCGACTCCGCAACGAAGGTTGGTTAACATGGATCGCGATTCCACTCTGTTTCTTGCTTTGATGGTTCAGGTTGTCATAGATTGACTTGTCCATCTTTTGACTTTTGCTCGTCCATGTTTGTCTTGGTCGGCCTCTGCCTCTTTTACCTTGTATTTTCCCTTTCAATATTACTTTTAGTAGGCTGTTTTGTCTTTTAACGTGTCCCAAAAATTTCATTTGTCTTGTTTAAATTGTGCTTAGTAGTTCTCTTTTTATTTTATTTGTTTTAAAACGTCATCGTTTGTTTTCGTTTCTTTCCATCCAATTCTACCTATTCTTCTATAAATCCACATTTCAAAGGCTTCAATTTTCTGTTCTGTTTTCTTGTCTAGTGTCCATGTTTCTGCACCATACAGGAATGTTGAGAAAATGTAACATTTTGCTATTCTTAGTTTCAGCCTTGCTGTTATTTGTTTTGTTGTTAGTATATTTTTCATGGCATTAAAATTACTTTTTGCCATACCTAATCTTTTGTTTATTTAAATTTTACATTTTCCATTACTGGTTATAGTATGTCCAAGGTAGTTGTAGTATGTCAATGCATCACGCTAACGTGGCTGCAAATACCGTCTTGCTTGAAACAGTGAATGGATGATGTAGAATTGAGGAAGAGGTGGGAATGCAACATTAGAGAATAATGCCGACTTTTATCTTGTCAGGTCAGAATGAACATAGCAAAGATAAAGCAATGGAGATAACTAACCACAGTCATCAATGTTGTCACAAAGAAAGGACAAAACGAAGGAAGAAAAAAAGAGAAAAGGAAAAAAAGGATGGAAGGAAGTATAGGAAGTAATGTATGAAAAGTAAGTAAGGAAGGAAGGAAGGAAGGAAGGAAGGAAGGAAGGAAGGAAGGGAGGAGGGAGGGAGGAAGAAGGGAGGAAGAGAGGGAGGAAGGAAGGGAGGAAGGAAGGGAGGAAGAAGGAAGGAAGGAAGGAAGGAAGAAAGGAAGGAAGGAAGGAAGGAAGGAAGGAAGGAAGGAAGGAAGGAAGGAAGGAAGGACGGAAGGAAGGGAGGGAGGGAGGGAGGGAGGGAGGAAGGGAGGAAGGGAGGAAGGGAGGGAGGAAGGAAGGAAGGAAGGGAGGAAGGAAGGAGCGAGGAATGCGAAGATGTTAGCACCAAGGCAGTCATATCTGACTGTTTGCATATTGACCAATTAACCAGACCTATCCAAACCATACTCCACCTCTTCGCGGTGTCCTTATAAATAGACTAACCAATCGGGCCAAGTAATTAGATGGAAAGCAACCCCGTACTCCAAAACGTAATGCTGAAGTCTTGTGTTTTTTTAAAGGCCGAAAAGCTCAAGTATCACAGCTCTGTTGCAAACTGTAACAAAATTAGTCTGGTGGACGTAAGAAAAAAAGAAAGAATAATATAATAAAAAATTTGAACTAATTATGTGTTGATTTTTGTATTTTTATAGGAAAAAAAAAACCCAGACGTGAATAAATGCATAAATTATGACATGCTATATACTTCCGCATCAAATTCCGCTTCTAACCTATTTTCAACCAATCTATTTGTTGTCTATATCCCACCTGAGAGATTCTGACAAACTGACTTTAGTGTATTCCTAATCATTACTCTCATATTGATAACTCTTTCTTCCATTTACCTGTTTGCTTTTACCTGCATCTTTCTATTATGACATTCGGAGCCCTACCGTCTCTAAGTTCAAAGTAATTTGCTTCAGATTTAGTGTTTCTTGTTTATTTCTTTATCTTCGAAGCAGATTTATTTATTTGTTTCGATTTCTTACGAAGAAATGCTTTATATTCGTCTGTATATTCACATATAAAGGTAATTACTTTGTCTTTTAGCTTGCCGATTAATGAGAGTTTGACGAGTATTATCAATTTATTTTTATTTTTAATTTTTCATTCAACGGGCGATAACTGCAATAATTTTGAGTTGAAATGTCTGACATTAGTTTTGTGCGGCCATTTTTTTCCGTTACGTGAACGGTTTTAGGAATGGAAGTGGAGCTGATATTTCAAGAAATAAATGGATATAGAAACAGTAACATGCACAATACGTGGCTACAACATTGCCTATTCGTCAACCACATTAAACCCACCTTCGCCATCCCTACCTTTATTTTCACCACGCGTCCTGAAGCGGCACAAGTTGAGTGGTAAGTCCGCACTCTCTACTGGAAAGTTGGGTTCGCGTTCAGACCTGAGATATGGCGATTTTTTTTTTATTCTTCGGCTTTCGTCCACTCTTTGAAAACAGGTGCCAAGGATTTATTTTTTCCCGTGAAAACAACGTGCGTATTATACCTTATAATTATCTTTACAGAAGCTTCGTATTTTTATGCATTGCTTTGGGAGCCGCGACAGCTCAGTGGTTAGTGAACTGGACTACAAAGAACAAGGGGTAGGGTTCGATCCCAACCGACGGCTTCCGGGTTCACCCAGCCTTTAATGGGTACCGGATTTTTTTCTGGGCAAGTAAAGCGGCACGGGCGTAATACCGACCACATTATCCCAAAAATCATGTGCCGAAGGTCTGTAAAATTTATGGTCATTAACATCATATTCCCTATACGCCACTTGGCGTAACAGGGTACTTTACTTTTTTTATATTCATATCTTTGATTTGACTCTACTTGTACAATACCTTTGCAACTCTATGTGTGTATATCGTCCTACGTGTTTACTCTAGTGTTTGTTCCTGCTGAAAGCCTATTGAGCCGAAACGTTGTTCTAATTTTTCAAATCATTACGCCAACTTTCGACCATACCGTTTTTTTCTATATATTTTTTTTTCATTTCTCCTTAAATTAGCTTTACTGCAGCTTCGCATTTTGATGCATTTCTTTACTTTTACTCTACGAAAACAATGTGGCTTGTTGTGATGGAAATTGAAGAGATCACATTTAAAATGTAACCCTTGTGAATTAATAATATGAACATCTTTACCATTAACTTCACACGCAATCAATCCTGGAGGCAACATCTACTACTTCTTCCGTTCAGCTTCCTGTAGAACATGAATCGTCAACAAACACTTTCCAAGCTGTCCTACTTGCTGATTTTGCTTGCTCGATGACTACAGGAATGCACATATTCGTCATCCGCCCTTTAAACGACATTACATGGTCGTGTATGCTTCGTGTTGTGGTTTACAGTAGAATTGTGATATTTACGCCTTTCGGCCCAACACATCCAACTTCAGTATGACATTTTTTAACACCGGGTTGTCTTTCCTCCCAACCGCTACTCACTTGGCCAGACTATACTGGTTAGTCTATTACTAATGGCACCACAAAGAGGTGGAGTAGGGTCTGGATGGTTCTGGTTCACTGATCCCAGCGCAAGCCATCAGCTATGATTCGCTGACAATTTCAGCGTTGTTGCCTGTCATGAGCTTTGGCCTCCCAAGCCGTCTTGTTTAGTGTCATTCTCTTAAGATCTCTCCAAGTCTTATCTGTTTTCTTCATCTCTTCTTTTATCTGTCTTCTTAATCTCTTCTTTTATCTGTCTTCTTCATCTTTACTTTCATCTGTCTTCTTCATCTCTGCTTTCATCTGTCTTCATCATCTCTGCTTTCATATGTCTTCTTCATCTCTGCTTTCATCTAGCTTCTCAAAGTATATGTTGGAGTTCCCCTTTGTCTTCACCTCTGGGGATTCTAAAAATGGATTGTTGTGTTATACTCTCAGTTGGTTTCCTCAGTGAGAGTCCTATCCACCGCCGTCGTCTTGTCGTATCTCTTTGTCCACTGATATTTTTCTGGTGCTGTTCTCAGTTTTCAGTCAACATTTACTTATTGATCGCCTATTCTCAGACTGTGTTTGTACAGACTTGGTCTAGAGTTAACATCTACAGGGACCATGATTGGTATGAGTAACAAGTGTGGCTCCTCGACATAAAGCTGCTTTGTTTGCTGCTAAAGCTCTGTGTTTTAAAATCCTGCCAGTAACACAATTGTACCCAATCTTGTGTCATAGTATCTCATCTACAGGTACTCTTTGCGAGTAGAAGAATCAAAGTTATAAGAAAAATACCGCTTGAGGAAAGATGCAAGACACCTTAACGTTAAGGTTGTTCATTCTGCAGTCTGGACTACCATTTCAAATTCGCAAAATCAGTAATCTTCTCTGTAAACTGCTGGACAGTCACTGTTGTAGATCTAAATTTGCTTGTTTGCAGCTGCCTGCCAAGACACAAAAGGCCATCAATTATATGTACTCTTTGTGTTTAGACATTTTTAAAAAAAATGTGCATTGCGTAAAGATGGAGACAAAGAGACAACTGGCACTGCTTTTCTTTAATTACTCTTTTACGTTCAGCCGATGTCTACAAGAGGAGTGGATCTTCTGGAGAGTTCTGGTTCACTGATTCTGACGCAAGCTATCCCTCTTCTTCATCCGTCCTTTAAAGGACTTAAAGCAGGCTTAAATGCGCTGTTTTTCTGTTTGTAAAAACTTATATTTGCACCATTGGGCCCTACGCATCCGTCTTCGGTATGGCGTTTTTGAGTACTGGATTGCCTTCCCTCTCGATCCGTACAAACTTAGTTAGATTTGAATGGCTAGTCTGTTGCTACAGGCACCACGAAGAGGTGGTATGAATGGTTCTGGTTCACCGATCCTGGCGCATGCCATCAGCAATGAGTCGCTGACAGCTTCCAACTCTGTTGCTGCACAAGACACCTTTCCTGCCCTGTAACTGAAACGCATTGCTGATGTCAAGTAACTGTGTTTTACACTTGCAGTTTAATTCATGAAACTCGCAATGCCTTCATTCAGACTGATGCTTAGAACATGAAACTCGCAATGCCTTCATTCAGACTGATGCTTAGAACATGAAACTCGCAATGCCTTTATTCAGACTGATGCTTAGAACATGAAACTCGCAATGCCTTCATTCAGACTGATGCTTAGAACATGAAACTCGCAATGCCTTCATTCAGACTGATGCTTAGGATCTTCTTAAGATAGCAACACACTGGTCTCTAAAATCAGATTTTGCAAACCTTTGATACATCACTTTTTATCAACTATATATAGACAAAAAAAGTATGATTAAAGCTTCATGCAACAAGTGTACACTACAAATCAGAACGACGTTTCGGCGCAAAGGCCTTCAGTGGGAACAAACATACAACACACGTACACATATCGTTTTTTATATACACTTGCGAAACATGGACACTTACAGCAGAGCTTCTGAAAAACATATAAGCAATGGAGATGAGATGTTATCGTTAGTTTTTGAGCATCTCTTACTTAGATTCTATCACAAATGTTATGGTAACGTTGTGAGCATTCTTACTTAGATCGTATCACAAATGTTATCGTAAGGCTTTGAGCATTTCTGACTTAGATCGTATTACAAAAGTTACTCTACCCATTGCCTGCGTACAGAGCCCGCCTCCGCGTTTCTTATCATGCTCATCGAATCACTTAGATGTAGGCTTGGGTGTAGTCTTGCGACTCTAACCAGATGAATACCCTGGTCACTACCATCACCTCTATCGTCATGTTACTCGTGGTCATATCTTATGCACCCTTGTCTTCTTTGGCTATTCTGCCTGCCGAGCATGCTGTAAATTCTCATGCACTCCTTTAGTGTCGTATTACGGATTCGTCTGCTTAGATGACTGCGTCTTCCTCATCGGTGTTATCTCAGATGAGACCGTTGATCTCCGCATTGACCACGACTGAGTTCTGCTCCCTACATTTCCTGTCGAGTGTGACAATACACGAGAATGAGCCCCTGAATGACGTAGACACCGGTATCCACTCCTTGCCAGCGTTGATATCGGTAAACCCAAAAGACATTGCTCTTTGCACATCAGATATGACCCACGTCATCTTGATAGAGCTCACTGTGCCACTAGAATCAAGGATAGAGAAAAACATTTTTAAACTAGCCAAATACAAGGATCTTGCCACCGAACTGAGACAGCAGGGGTTCCAGGTTAGATTGTTCGCTGTGAAAACTAGTGCCAGAGGACTCACGACCACGTCCCTCTTCGACATAGAAAAAAAACTAGGAATTAATTGGAGAATGCGAAAAAGAGCAATGAAGGCTATTACTGAGTCAGTCAAAAAAAGCATCCTACTCGCTGTGGCAAAACCGAGCCATATCAACAATCTCAAAATAATGTGATGTTCAAACGATTAGGTGACTAGTTTAAACATCGTCCACTCCTGACTCCCCCGTAAGTCAATAGCATAGCTATAGTTTAATCCTTTAATGCCCGAGACGATGACGATAAGCAACAAGAAATTACATCATCGACGGTAGGTGGGCCACACTCGACGTTTGCAATATCGACAGTTCAAAGGAATAGAGTTTCGAGGCCGATCTATCTTTATTACCTATTATCTACTCCTTCGTGACGATTTACGCCATGAAAAAGCGTGTACGTGAATGTATATAAAAGGACGTTCCAAATACAAGCCATTTTAGACTGCTGCCACCACAAAGAGGACATCAATGTGCTGAGTTAAAGCTAAGACACGTAACCTGGTAACACATGACTTGGTATAGACCGTACATCCAACCAGAAGTGTTGCGTACAATAAGCGTACTTATTTTATGCCGAATATATTTGCAAGCTTTAGAGTTCAATGCAGCAGGAGGTGGACGCCTGGTAGTCATGACCCAGGTGTAACCACCTCCCTTAGAGTGTCAAGAAGCTAAAGAGCTGAAAGACTTGTTCGAGGGGTCTTCTCATTCTCAGATTGCCTCCTGTTGCGAAGCTCTGTATAAAGAGTTACATACTATATATATATATATCATCATGTACCATGCCGGCTGGCGTAGGCGATCATGTCCCTCCACAATCTTCTATCTACAGTGCATCGTATCAGTTCTGTTGTTGACTGCTTTCCATGCCATGACACCAAGCTATCCAGTATTTTCATTCTTTGTCGTTCGCGATCTCTCTTTCCTTTTATTTTGCCAGTTGTAACCAAGTATTCCAACTTTTCTCTTCTCATGATGTACCCGAAAAATGTTGATTGTTTCTTTCTGATGTTTTTTTTGGTGCTGCCTTTTTGTGTCGGCCTCTTTGAGAACTTACTCATTGGTCTTTTTAGCTGTCCAGGGAACTTTCAACATTCTTCTGAGAAATCCTATCTCTGTGGCCTCTAATCGTCTTTTCATTTGTTTGTCTACTGTCCATGATTCGCTTCCATAGGTCAGAATTGGTTATATATATATATCGCTTCTTTCTTTTTTTCATACAAGTTCACAAGTACATACAACTGTTTCATTGCACTAATTAGTCTACAACTCTTTAATGAATACAAGTGATCTACACTAGAAACGATTAATTCTTGATTATCTCAGCTGAACACTCCAGGTTAGATCTATCTGCCTCTAGAAATCACTTAAACAGTTACATCTTACACCTGCCAAAGTCGACCTACATCATACACGGCTCGCAGTGTACAACGTAAAGTCCATATATTGAACAAACTTATTACTATCTCAAGAAGGGAGTTTATGTCTACTGCCATTTCCTCTCTTATCGACGTTCTTCGCAAATTCTGTATAGTTAGACCACTTTTCTTTCTGATTATTCCCATTTCAGGGCAAGTTTTGTGGTTCGCTGTTTGTTTCTTCTCATCACAGGGCCAACATATGTACATACAATAGCTTCTCATCACAGGGCCAACATATGTACATACAATAGCTTCTCATCACAGGGCCAACATATGTACATACAATAGCTTCTCATCACAGGGCCAACATATGTACATACAATAGCTTCTCATCACAGGGCCAACATATGTACATACAATAGCTTCTCATCACAAGACCAACATATGTACATACAATAGCTTCTCATCACAGGGCCAACATATGTACATACAATAGCTTCTCATCACAGGGCCAACATATGTACATACAATAGCTTCTCATCACAGGGCCAACATATGTACATACAATACCTTCTCATCACAGGAGTAATGTATGTCCGAATAATATCTTTTTATCACAGGGCCAATGAATGTCCGTATAATACCTTCTCATGACAGGACCAATATATGTCCGTATAATATCTTCTCATGACAGGACCAATGAATGTCCGTATAATACCTTCTCATGACAGGACCAATATATGTCCGTATAATACCTTCTCATGACAGGACCAATATATGTCCGTATAATATCTTCTCATGACAGGACCAATGAATGTCCGTATAATACCTTCTCATGACAGGACCAATGTATGTCCGTATAATATCTTCTCATGACAGGACCAATGAATGTCCGTTTAATATCTTCTCATGACAGGACCAATATATGTCCGTATAATATCTTCTCATGACAGGACCAATGAATGTCCGTATAATACCTTCTCATGACAGGACCAATATATGCATGTTTAATATCTTCTCATGACAGGACCAATGAATGTCCGTATAATACATTCTCATGACAGGACCAATGTATGGCCGTATAATATCTTCTCATGACAAGACCAATGAATGTCCGTATAATACCTTCTCATGACAGGACCAATATATGTCCGTATAATATCTTCTCATGACAGGACCAATGAATGTCCGTATAATACATTCTCATGACAGGACCAATAATGGTCCGTATAATATCTTCTCATGACAGGACCAATGAATGTCCGTATAATATCTTCTCATGACAGGACCAATATATGTCCGTATAATATCTTCTCATGACAGGACCAATGAATGTCCGTATAATACCTTCTCATGACAGGACCAATATATGTCCGTATAATCTTCTCATGGCAGGACCAATGAATGTCCGTATAATACCTTCTCATGACAGGACCAATATATGTCCGTATAATACCTTCTCATGGCAGGACCAACGAATGCCCGTATAATACCTTCCCATGACAGGACCAATAATGTCCGTATAATACCTTCTCATGGCAGGACCAACGAATGTCCGTATAATACCTTCTAATGACAGGACCAATATATGTCCGTATAATATATGTCCGTATAATATCTTCTCATTACAGAGCCAATGTATGGCAGTATAATATCTTCTCATTACAGGACCAATGAATGTCCGTATAATACCTTCTCATGACAGGACTAATGTATTTCCGTAAAATCCCTTCTCATTACAGAGCCAATGTATGTCCGTATAATACCTTCTCATGATAGGAACAATGTATGTCCGTATAATACCTTCTCATTACAGAGCCAATGTATGTCCGTATAATACCTTCTCATGATAGGAACAATGTATGTCCGTATAATACCTTCTCACGATAGGAACAATGTATGTCCGTATAATACCTTCTCATTACAGTGCCAATGTATGTCCGTATAATACCTTCTCATTACAGGACCAATGTGTCCGTATAATACCTTCTCATGACAGGACCAATGTATGTCCGTGTAATACCTTCTCATGACAGGACCAATGAATGTCCGTATAATACCTTCTCATGACAGGACCAATGAATGCCCGTATAATACCTTCTCATGAAAGGACCAATGTATGTCCGTATAATATCTTCTCATTACAGGACCAATGGATGTCCGTATAATACCTTCTCATTACAGAGCCAATGTATGCTCATGTAATATCTCAGCGTATGCTCATATAATACCTTCTCATTACAGGACCACTGTATGCTCTTATAATACCTTCTCAGTACAGGGTCAACATAAGACCATATAATGCATTCTCATAAAACTGCAAACATATACAAATATATTACATTCTCAGCCTCATTAGATATGAGACTTTGTTGCCTTGTCACTTCTCTTACTTTTATTTAAGTCTTGAATTTATTCAACAATAGATACAATATTTTATATAAACATGAGTTATCAGATGATTCCATTGTATTGTATATTTATTTGTTCACGGATTTCGAGCTCTCATTAGGTAAGGGCGGTTAGTATTTTCAGATCAATGTAGTGAAACTTTGGTTTATACGCTTATGGTTTTCTTCTTCTTCTTTCCTTCCTCATTTGCCTTTCAGCGTCGAGGGGAGATATAATTTGCGGTCTTTTGCTCTTCTATTCGATTCTGCTACTGTTATGTTTCATAGTACTTCTAATATTCCATCGATCCATCTTTTTCGTGGTCGACCCTTGTGTCTGGTATCCATATTCTATGGCGGGGGCTATTCCTAGCTTTTTTCATAGTTCTTCATTTCTGATCTTGTCTTTCAGGCTGTTTCCTGTCATTCGTCTGACACATTTAATCACAGTAGAGGTTATTTTTTTTATTGTTCTTGTATCTAGGGTCCAGGATGTAGCATAACGTTGGGATGAAGAAGCTTATGACTTTGGAGATTATTATTTTCTCACTTTTTCTGAAAAATAATGTTGTCTCTTTGCTCTTAATATTCTGACCTACCTTTTCTTAATTCTCCTTTCTTAAACTTCACAACATTCGAGATGCACGAAGTGGTTTACTATTTTAATTCCTCTCTATGTCAAGTTTTCTGAGTCAAAAGTTTTTTTTTCTGTTTAAAATTCTAGTCGTTTCTTTGATAATCCCGTGTCCTATTCAAAGTGTAATTGAAAACAGGACATCTGTCGTTTCTTGTATTACATTTACATTACAACATAACAGCAGCAGAGGCCAAGAGAAAAGTAAAAGATTGCAAATAATATGTCCCCTCAACGCTGAAAGGCAAATGAGGAAGAAAAGAATAAATACATTGCCACCATTGTGTTTTCAAAATCAAGGCCTACTAATTGGAACGCATGTATCCATTCAATGCTCACGTTATCGCTTGATCAATGTGATGAAATCAAAGGCAGTTTCCAATTGTAAATGAGACGAACATTTTGTTTCACCCCTCGTTTCAAACTGGAACTTTCACTCAGCGTTTCCTCAATGCAAACTGCACACGAGTAGCTGCTATACAAATCTCTTATAAAGCTAATTATTGTTTGTGGTGTGCGATATTTCTTCACAAGATCTCAAACAAGTTTATGTGTATACTGGGGAACGTGCAACTGATAGCGTTTATGTACATATGCTATGTGGGAGCTGCGATAGCTCAGTGGTTAGTGAACTGTACTACAAAGGACAAGAGGTAGGGTTCGATCCCAACCGACGGCATCCGGGTTCACCCAGCTTTAAATGGGTACCGGATTTTTTTGGGGAAAGTAAAGCGGCACGGGCGTAATATCGACCACATTACCCCAAAAATCATGTGCTGAAGGTCAGCAAAATTTATGGACACTAACAACATATTCCCCATTCTCAGATCAGTGCCTACAGAATCATCACAATGCAGAACACTGCGGGCAAGCTGCTGGAGAAAATAGTTGCCCGTGTCCTCACCTGTCACCTTGAACAGAAACGTGTATTCCCACCCACACTCGGAGGTTATAGATATAACAAAGAGACATGGCTCAATGCGGCAGTATTTGCCTATGACGTCTTCGAAGGCTTCCACGGACGAGAGGAGACATGTGCTGCTGCCATAGATCTGGAGGATGCATACAATAGGGTATCATTTGAATATCTCATGCATATGCTCCTCAAACTGGCGGTGCACCCCTTCCTCATTAGATGGATCGCCGCGGCACAGTTTCAGAGGAAGGTGATACTCAGATGTGGAAGTTGGTCTTCCGAGCCAACATCCATTTGTCCAGGGCTGCCACAAGGCTCACCATTGTCACCAGTTCTATTTAACGTGTACACAATAACGATCACGGAACAACAGCTGGATGGGAGGGGAAGAACTATGACTTTTGCTGATGATATTCTGGTATATCGACAGGGAAGAGACAGACGGGGGATCGCTTCCACAATGCAAGACAAACTCGATCGCATTTCTTCCTGGTGTGGGGTATCATGTGCCGTGGTTAATCCTAATAAAGCATCAGTTTCATGGTTCTCCCTTAACAATCATATCGTTCATATGACCACACCGGTAGTACGAATGGGAGCTGATGAGGTGACCAGGGACAAGTTGATGACATTACTTGGAGTTAAGTTTGATCGCAGCCTGTGTTTTCGGGACCACGTCGACCATGTGATAACAAAATCCCGCAACGGATTAGCCGCCTTGAAGGTCATGGCAGCTGCCAACGTCGAGCAGAGGCTACTTATTCTTCTGTTCCAGGGATTAGTCCTCGCACCTATCGAATATGCCCTGGCAATTCTTACTGTCAGTACGACTCAAATTGATAGGCTGGAGAAAATACAAAATGAAGCCATGCGCATCATCCTGGGATGTACGAGGGACACTCCCTGTGTAGCAATGAGGTATCTTCTTGACTTTCCAACCATGGATGACAGAATCAAGATCTGGAGAGCACGAGCATACCTGAAGATTAGTACAGATACAGAGCATCCATTGCAACACGTGCTCAACACAGAGAAAGGTGACAGGCTAAAAAGAGGCAAATCATGGGTGGGCCGAGCAGAAGATGTCATCAAACAGGTCTGTGGGCTTACCAATATCAGCGTTGGTGAGGAGTGGATACCGGTGCCTACGTCATTCAAGGGGACTTTCTCATGTATTGTCACACTCGACAGGAAAAGTATGGAACAGAACCCGGTCGTGGTTAATGCTGAGGTCAACGGTCTCATCTGCGATAACACCGATGAGAAAGATGCAGTCATCTATACAGACGAATCTGTAAGACGACACGAAAGAAGTGCATGGGCATTTACAGCACGCTCGGGAGGCAGAATAGCCAAGGAAGACAGTGGTGCATACGCCATGACCACGAGTAGCATGACAATGGAGGTGATGGCAGTGACCAAGTCATTCAAATGGTTAGAGTCACAAGACTACACCCACGCACGTATACTGAGTGATTCAATGAGCATGATAAAAAAAGTGGAGGCGGGCTCTGTACGCATGCAATGGGTAGAGTCGTTGCAGAAATCCAAAATACGTAAGGTCACCTCTGTCTATGTCCCTGGACATGCGGGAGTACGGGGAAATGAAAGGGCGGACAGGTTGGCTAGCTGCGCTGTCGTTGAGGACGGGCAACCAATGGATCGGGCGGACATCATCAATGCCCTCCGAAATGTGGGAAGAGCACAGGACTTCGACAAACACAGATCCACGTCACTTCTTCGGATGATGGAAATGGGAGTTAAGTTGGGCACAGCCAGAAATGAGACACTTAGTGGCCGTGTAAGAAGACTTATCAACCAACATAGAACTGGAGTCGTCAGTCGCTGGACACTGAGGGAATTGCTGAGGAGGGGATCTGAGCACCTATGGACATGTTCGGAGTGCAATGATGATGACCCACAAATAACTCAATAACTCCCCATACGCCACTTGGCGTGATGGGGACTCTTTACTTTTTACTTACATATGCTATGTGTATACTGGGGAACAGGCAACTAATAGCGGTTATGTACATATGCTATGTGTATACGGGGGAACTGGCAACTAATAGCGGTTATGTACATATGCTATGTGTATACTGGGGAACAGGCAACTAATAGCGGTTATGTACATATGTTATGTGTATACTGGGGAACAGGTAACTAATAGTTGTTATGTACATATGCTATGTGTATACGGGGAACAGGTAACTATTAGTGGTTATGTACATATGTTATGTGTATGCGGGGGAACAGCTGGTTGTTTTGATTCAGGAGTGTTGTTTTAATTCTAATCTTGGAAATTTGAACAACTTTTTCATGAAGTTGTCCTTAACCTAATACATTTCACTCACTCTGAAAATTGATTTTTTTTAGAGGAGTGGTTCCAGTTTGTGACACAACACACAAAGCGCACAATTTCTAGCTGAAGAAAATTGTTTTGTCTGAGTGATATCTGAATTGTTAATGCTTGCAACTAAAAAGATCAAAGACTGGCAAGTATGTTTCCACGTCACGATGTGCAATATTTTTTAACCACAGACGTTTTTACATTCTAAAACACATCTTCTAATCACATTGAACGTATAATAGAAGAAACACGTGTATTTGATCTCCCTGAGAACCACAAATGAGCAAATCAACTAAAGTTATTGAGTTATTAAGTTATTGAGTTATTTGCGGGTGATCATCATTGCACTCCTAACATGTCCATAGTTGCTCAGATCCCCTCCTCAGCATCAACTAAAGTATCCGTGACAAACAAATGTGTTTTGAATGTGTTTTTACTTTTAGAGTTTATAAAATTTACGAAAAACATTTTTCGTTTTCTAGCAAAATTTCTACAATTGAAATCTTTCACCGAAATTTTGGTCAAGGCAGTTTCAATGTTGTTTTTTATTTAGCCCCAACTTGTTTCTCTCGCGTAAAAGAGTTAGCTGTAGTTAAACACCAACCAGTAAGCATTAACTTAACCCAACTGCTGGTTTCCCCTAAATTGACTCGTAAACGATCCTTTTTCAAACCCACCAACGAGGATAAACGAGATACTAACACAACGACCTGCTTTCGGAGGCTATATATTCTCTCACAAGTCGACGTGCTAATGAAAGCGGAGCCAGGGAAGTCTGTACGAACAACTAATAAAGCCTCATAGTGACGGGAAATTTAATACGAGCGCGATAGAACGATATCGACTCTGCCCATAAATGAATCTTCGACAATTCGATTAAGTCACAAACCAGTCGGTTCTTCCACACGATGTTGCTGGGCACGGCTGAAGGCTATGGCATCGATATTGGTATTCGTGAGTCTCCGGTCTCGTGTTGGAGGTCTCAAGTTATCACACGTATTAGAAGTAGCGGATTCTTCGTTTGGTGGATGTTGTAGAGGTGTTAAAGTGCGTGTGTATGTTTGGGATAGTCCTAATTAAGAAACTTTATTGTTGTTTTAATGATAATGCTTTCATTTCTATGCGGGGTTTATTTTTGTGTGTATTTATTTATTTTAATTTTATTTAATTTATGTTACAATTATTTCATGTATTTCTGATGTAATACCGAGATTCTATTAAACATGTGTCTGTTGCATAAAGGATCCGTTATTTTTATCTCTACTTGTTTCAAGATAAAGTATTACGTTTTTTTTGTGTCTATTTAGTCAGGATCTCTTGCATATCTTATGTGTTTGTTGTACTGTTGTAAGATTTTGCTGTTCGTTCCTGTAAGAATATGTTGTACGATCTTGGTTTCATGATACATTGAGTATCTGTTGTATTCTTTGTGTCTGCTGTGAGAAGAGAATGTTGTATGATTTAAATGCTTATTTCTTGCAATGGTTATTCGTTGAGATTTTATTTTTAATGCTTGTTGCAGAGAAAGCCTGTTGCATGTTTTCTTTACGTCTGCTGTGAGCTTTTTGCTGCATGCTAATGGACGTGTGCTGCAATAAGGTTCTGATGAGTTTTTCTAGCAATTATCGTCTGTAGTAAGATGTGATACCTACTGTTTATATATATATATATATATATATATATATATATATATATATATATATATATATATAATATATATAAGTAAGTAAAGTGCCCCCATCATGCCAAGTGGCGTATAGGGAATATGGTGTTAGTGACCATATATTTTACAGACCTTCGGCACATGATTTTTGGGGTAATGTGGTCGGTATTACGCCAGTGCCGCTTTGCTTTCCCAGAAAAAAAAATACGGTACCCATTAAAGGCTGAGTGAACCCGGAAGCCGTCGGTTGGGATCGAACCCTACCTCTTGTCCTTTGTAGTCCAGTTCACTAACCACTGAGCTATCGCGTCTCCCCTATATATATATATATATATATATAAGAAAACAAACGATGAAGTCTTAAAACAATTTAAAATAAAAAGAGAACAACTGAACCCAATTCAGACAAGACAAATAAGATTTTTGGAGCATGTTAAAATACGCAGAAGATTATTAAAAGTAATCTTGGAAAGGAAACTTCAAGGTAAAAGAGGCAGACGAAGACTAACATAGACGAGTAAGATCAAAAGATGAATAATTAAGATTTGATCAGATGTTATCTGTTTTTTCCTAACACCCAATTGTTAATTTCTGAGAAGTTTCTCTATGGCCTCATTTAGTCTTTCCACTATGACTGTGCTTAATATTTTTCCTGGCACTGATAGTAGCATAACTTCCCTATAATTTGTGAACTCCTGTAAGCTTACTTTCTTTGGTAGTTTGCTCATATAACCTTCTTTCCAGTCTTGATGTATTTCTTCTCTCTCCCTTTATTATATTTAACACTATGTAACATCTTGGTAGTGGAGTTAATATTTGCTATGAAGGCGTCTGACAGAATTATATCTGAACCTGTGGTGGTACCATTTTTTATATTTTGATGGCTTTCGTTATTTCTTCCTTGCTTGACTTCACACGGTTAATGAGTAGCTCTTCTTCTGCTGGTAGTATATCTGGAGGGTTATTTGAGGGTCTGTTCAAGAGTTCTTCAAAGCGCTCTTTCTATTTTTTAAAATTTGTTCCCTTATATTACTAAGCAGATTTCGTTTCTTATCTTTAATAAAGGCATTGATCTGTTTGTATGTTCCACTTAATTTCCTTGTGCTTTGTACAGTTCTTTTATATTTCCTTTGCTGCTTTTTTCTGCCTCCAACTAGTTCATCCATACATTTCCTCAGATACCTTTTAATGCATCTTCTCACTTCTTAGTTCATCTCTGTGTAAGTTTCCTGTTCCTTGGCCTTAGCATTTCTCGTTTTACTTTTATTTATGTCTGCTTTCTTGTTCTTTCTTCAATTTTCCCAGGGTCTCTGATGTCATCCATGTCTAATTTTGACGTTTTCATTTTCCCAGATTCTTCTCATGTTTGCTTCCATCTATCCTTTACATAATTCCAACTGCCTTCTGTGTTTATTGTACTTTTTATTTGTTGGAAGACTTGCTATTTTTGTTTGATACAGTGACTGCATATTTATCTTTAATTCCTTGCTCTTTAAGAAACCCTACACTGAAATGCTGTCTACCTTTATGTACTGTAGTATATCTTGTGATTGCTTGCTTGCGTTCGCCCGATGACTAAAGGAGTACACCTCTTCGTCATCCGCCCTTAAAAAAACGTTAAGTGGGCGTGTCTGCGTTGTGTTGTGGTTTGCAGTATAATTATGATATTTGCGCCTTTCAACCCAATACATAAGAATTGAGTACGAAGTATATCTTATATTTTAGTTTAAGTGTAGCTGAAAGAATTGATGATCTGAAGCCACATCTGCTCCTCTATATACTTTTACATCCAACTAAGGATGATTTAAACTTATTATTAATACATATGTGATGATTCTATGTTCTATACTCTGATAACATCCATGAAGATTTATGTATTCTTTTATATTTAAATATTGTTCCTCCTAGGTTTAAAATAATAGCACAGAAGTTCACGAATATCTCTCCATTCTCATTTATTTCTCCAAGTCCATGTTTTCCCTTGATCTCTTCGAAGCCGCGGTTGTCTGATCCTACTTTTGCGTTTAGATCTCCCATCAAGATTATAATATATTTGGCTCTTCTTCCATCCATCTGACATTGCAACTGTTTATACAAATCATCTTTAACAAAATCTTCCTTATCAATGGTTGGTGCGTAGCATTGGATAATATGTATTTTTATTTTGTCTTTTGCTGTTTCTAAATGTTGCTCTTTAGAAAGTCTAGTAACAGGCTGACAATTCACAAACAGCAGATATAGACTCAAGGTGCAACAAAGGACATCTATCACCACTATTTTCCAACAAGGAAATAACACTGGAGACAAAACTGGCATTTGAAAAGATAATATTCGTCCCAAAATAGTGCTGCCAATGCTAGAACTAGACTCTAGACCCCATTAAAATAAGAAAAATAACAACTACCGAGATTAAATGTTTGAGACGAAAACAACCTGAGAGATAACATCAGAAATGAAGAACTCAAAAAAAAAAAAAAAAAAAGCTAGCAGTAATTCCCAACAACGAATACATAAAGAAACAACAAACAAAATGGTTTGGTCACGTGATAAGGCAGAGACCAAAACAACAAAACGAGTTTTAATAAACGTTGCGAGAACATCTGACTCAAGGGCCGACCGCCAAAAAAATGGCCTGATGGGATTTTCTATTCTATTCTATTCTATTCTTCCATCCAAGAAACCAGTTTAACTGCAGTCAAGAATTCCCCATATCCGCTCCATCATTTCCAAAAATGGATCAATACATTTCTGTTGACAAGGTCACTCCGTGCTTGTCCTACCGGCTGCACAAGCGACTATTCCAAATCTCATTAGTCGCCTCGTATTACATGTCTGCCAATAGAAGCCCTTCATGGTAAAAACATGTTGACGGATTCCGTATCACACCGGCCATTTTACTAACGTTCTGCAACAAAAGCAATAAACAGTACGCGGTGAATGCACACAAGCTGCACATTGGTTTGTGTTTATTACGTCAGATGTAACATCACCTTGTCTCTTACGTTTGTCCACTTATCCCAGCTAGGGCGCCATCACCTTGTCTCTTACGTTTGTCCACTTATCCCAGCTAGGGCGCCATCAACTTGTCTCTTACGTTTGTCCACTTATCCCAGCTAGGGCGCCATCAACTTGTCTCTTACGTTTGTCCACTTATCCCAGCTAGGGCGCCATCAACTTGTCTCTTACGTTTGTCCACTTATCCCAGCTAGGGCGCCATCACCTTGTCTCTTACGTTTGTCCACTTATCCCAGCTAGGGCGCCATCAACTTGTCTCTTACGTTTGTCCACTTATCCCAGCTAGGGCGCCATCACCTTGTCTCTTACGTTTGTCCACTTATCCCAGCTAGGGCGCCATCACCTTGTCTCTTACGTTTGTCCACTTATCCCAGCTAGGGCGCGTTTTATTTGAAGTTACTTCCGGACATGTGGTAATTTTTTTAAAAATTAATTATTTTGCTACCATTATGGCCACAGTAAGACCCTTAGAGGCCCTAAGCACTTAAACGATTTTTTGGTGGAAATTCCCCACCCCCTCCCAAATATAGATGTAATTCGTACTATGTGTGTGTTTTTTTTTTTCATATTATTTTAATTGGTCACTCCCCGTCCTTCTGTGACCGAAACTCAAACTTTTATCATGATTTGATGAAACCACCTTGCTTTCGTGAATCTCTGTGCCCAATTTAAATAATCATTACCTCATGACAATGACCTATCCTGGTAGTTGGATGACAACTTATTTATCAGACGGGCCAAAGTCATGGGGTCAATGCATGCTATTGTCATGCATTGCCTAAAAGTTGAAGTGGAAATGTCCATGGACCTAAACTCATCATCGTGTCGTCCCGTAATTCTGGACATTACATCCTTCCCACTTTATGTGTATCCACTACCCCCTATGTGAACTTCTATTATCCCCTAACTTGTTATTCTGGCTGAAAATTTTCCATACTTTAAATTTATGTCCTAACTACTGCTGGTCGCTACCATCTCTTACTGCTATTGTCTATTGAGAAGCGGGTAACAACTAAATTACCTGCCCTCATGCTTCCATTAAGCCCACTCTATAACAACGTATGTTGGGGGTAGGGCGATGATGTAATGTATGTTGGAGGTAGGGCGATGATGTAACGTATGTTGAGGGTAGGACGATGATGTAACGTATGTTAGGAGTAGGGCGATGATGTAACGTATGTTAGGAGTAGGGCGATGATGTAATGTATGTTGGAGGTAGGACGATGATGTAACGTATGTTAGGAGTAGGGCGATGATGTAATATATGTTCGGGGTAGGACGATGAGGTAATGAATGTTGGAGAGGGTGATGAAGCAATGAATTTTCGGAGGGGGGGGGGCGATAAGGTAACGTATGTTGGGGTAGGGCGATGATGTAATGTATGTGTGATGCAATGATGATGTATTTTGTCAAAGAACATACTTTGTGTGTCAGGTGAGATTTAAGATTGAAAGCAGTGGTGTAATAATATATCGACTAGAAATAGAATAGAATCATAGAATGAAAAATATAACTTTGGTTGGATATGTTAGTATAAAGTTACCCATAACAAAGTAGAAAGTGCAGTAAGATAAATAGGGAACGGTGACAATTTTTAGGAATGCAAAATATTTTAACTATAATTAGAAAGGTAGGGGAATAGAATTAAAGATAAGGGAATAGAATTAAAGGTAGGGGAATAGACTCACAGGTATGGGAATATAATTAAAAGTAGGGGAATAGAATTATAGGTACGGAAATAGAATTAAAGGTAGGGGAATAGAAATAAAGGTAGGGGAATATAATTAAAGGTAGGGGAATATAATTAAAGGTAGAGCAATATAAATAAATTGGACTTGACTTTTTCCCTAAAATATTGATGTCACATATTTAAAAATGGGGTTGATAAACAAACATAGAACTGAAGAAGTTAGGTTTATGAGAGAGAGAGAGAGAGATGTCACGCATAGAGGACATGCTAAGCCATCATCTTTCAACTCAGAGGTTAACTAAAATGACACGATGGAGTATTGTTTTGCAACATTTCACACAGAAGTCACTCAAAGTTGAACATACAATTTTACGATTTGATGATAAATCACTATCCAGCGACTCAGTCAATAAATTATGCAAATGAGACAAGGTATTTAACAACATGCATTATCAGCTTTAGGAAAGGACAAGATCAATATAGATATGGATAGAAGTAAAGATGTTGAGTTTGCAAGCTTAGTCCAGTTTCGACTGCAACTGCCATGTGACAGACGTGAGCGTTTACAGAATAGTGAAGGACTTCCACAAAGTTAGTTAGTTTTTATCAGAACGAGATGTAGAAAGAACATCCAGATAGATCAGTCAGGAAGACACATTTAAGTTTCAGAAGTATTCCAAGTTTCAGTATTCCAAGGTTCAGAAGTATTCCAAGTTTCAGAAGTATTCCAAGGTCAGAAGTATTCCAAGTTTCAGAAGTATTCCAATTTTCAGAAGTATTCCAAGTTTCGGAAGTATTCCAATTTTCAGAAGTATTCCTAGTTTCAGAAGTATTCCAAGGTTCAGAAGTATTCCAAGTTTCAGAAGTATTCCAAGGTTCAGAAGTATTCCAATTTTCAGAAGTATTCCAAGTTTTAGAATTATTCCAAGTTTCAGAAGTATTCCAATGTTCAGAAGTATTCCTAGTTTCAGATGTATTCCAAGTTAGACTTATAAGTTTTTGTGCTCCAGAGAACAATAGTAAGTAGGTAAAGAATAACAATGAGTAAGTCGAGACGTAGATAAAGAATAGAAAGTGTAAAGGAAGACGAGTTATAATATTTTAATAGAAACAATCATGTGATTCTAAAAATGCCATAGACGATACAGAAAGAGAGAAGCCTAAAAAACCAACGGTAATAACCTCTTGAGAGGATCCAGATAAAGAACATGAACGTTAGAAGTGTTCCAAATATAATTTTAGATGTATACCACTAGCAACACCAGACTTCTACAACCGACGAGCTAATAAACTTGAATGACTCAAGTGCCATAGACAGTAATTATTGACTATTTGTATTCATGTCAAGAAAATTGTGATTCGTCGTGTTATTGTCTTTGTGTAACTAACATGGAAATAGTAAACGCTGTTTCTAGTGAGTTGAGGATGCGACTTTGTATTGTATTTGTAAGTATATAAATATTGTAACACATCCGATTACTTGGCTATTTGTCCGCGTTAGACTCGTCAAAGCTGATTGACACAAATAAAATCAAGTCTCAAAGAGAATTCTCTTATCTTTGCTAACGTCTGATGTCTTGTTTGGACTTTGGAGTAAAAACTCGCAGCGTGTTCTGATTGACGAGATAAGAACCAGCGGGTAGTTCCTTTGTTTGTGGTAAATTGGTGCTTCCATTTTGTCTCAAAATCTGTCTGCCTGAAATTGAGTGAGTCAAATCACTAACCGAGAACCGAACTTGTTGCTCGAGAATTTCGAGTGCTCAAGATATTCAAGCGGTCAAAGTTTGAAAAAAAGCAGGTGGTATTTAAATTAGTTCTTAGAAATTTAAACTGGTATACAAAGGTCAAGAGATAGGGTTTGATACGTCAACCGACATTTATAAAAAATAAAATAAAATAAGTTCACCCAGTCCTAAATGGCAACGGCGATAGCTCAGTGGTTAGTGAACTGGACTACACAGGACAAGGGTAGGGTTCGATCCCAACCGATGGCTTCCTGGTTCACCCAGCCTTAAATGGGTACCGGATTTTTTTCTGGGAAAGTAAAGCGGCACGGGCGTAATACCGACCACATTACCCCAAAAAGCATGTGCCGAAGGTCTGTAAAATTTATGGTCACTAACACCATATTTCCTATACGCCGCCACTTGGCGTGACGGGGTACTTTACTTTTTTTTTTTTAATGGCAACGGATATTTTTGGGAAGAAAAGAAAGGATGGCATGACACATTGCTGCTCATATTATTAGAAAGAGTGTGTATTAAAAGTAAATAAGTGCACCAAACTATACTTCCGGTACACCATATTCGAGTCGTATCAGGATTATTTCCTCTTTAGGTAATGTTTAAAGCGTTGATTTTTTGCGTCTGTCCGACTACTGCTTTAGATGCCGTCAGCTCTAAAAGACGTTATCTAGACGTAAGCTGAGAATAGTCTAACCTCAGTGTGTATGTGCTGAAAATTAATAGACATACACAAGAGCAGCTTTCTGAAAATCTCCAATTTGAGTTCAGTTATTATAATTATATTCTGGGTATTGATACGCATATCAATGAGAATGGAGTCCTTAGGTTGTTACTATTTGAAATAAAGCATCGAGTAAGTAGAATTGATACCATATAAGAAAGAATCAGGTCGAATAACCAGCGAGACATTGGAACCATTCCCGTGCCCTTCATCATTTATTCAAATTAATTGACTGAGCGTTCAAATGGTCGCTCGCCTTGCTGCGACATAAACTACACAATCATGAAACATGGATGAACGCTGAAGTGGCGTATTGTCTATCATACTACGATATTTAACGTCTTTGGAATCAACAAATCACCCAGCACATAAAGTCTGTTGCCAGAGTTACCACGAGGAGGTGGAGTAAGACCTTGATCATTCCAGATTCACGGCTTCCTGACGTTAACGGTAAACTATGCATCGCTAGCCACTGTGAGAATAAGTGTTACACGGCGTTTGAATTCGTCACTGAAATCTGTAACAAAGAAATGAAATAAGATAACTGTAATCTTTCGAATAAGAGCAGGTAACTGTGCTGGTGCGAATAGGGGAAGGTAACCATGGTGGTTCAAAGAGGGAAAGGTATCTGCTGTACTGCAAAAAGGGAAGGTATCTGTTGTAGTGCAAAAAAGGGAAAGATGTATGTGGTAGTGAAAAGAAGGGATGGTATGAAGGGAGGTCAAAAAGTAATGCACACCAATTTTTTTCTCGGCTAATAATAAAGATAGGAATATGAAATTTTGCACACTTGGAATATGACATGTTCCAATTATGTGTACCAAATTGCACAGCATTCTGATAAATATTACGCAATCTATGAACCGTTAAAATGGAGCTTGTCAACAATGTCCGTTACAAACAGCGAATTGTCATAGAATTTCTGGCTGCGGAAAAAGAAACTGTGGCAAACATTCATAAACGACTGTGTGCAGTGTACAAATGTTCTGCAGTCGATAGGAGCACAGTTAGTCGCTGGGTTCAGAGAATTAAAGCTGCAGAAAGTGTACGAGTGGAGCTGCATGATTTACCGCGTTCTGGACGTGTTGCCTTGGCTACCAGCACATACATGTTAAACCGGACTGATGCCATTATTCGTAAGGATAGGCGTATCACTAGTCAGCAATTGGCATTGCAGCTTACAGTCAGCAAGGGAAGTGCAATCGCAATTTTTAAAACTCTCGGATATTCAAAGATTTGCGCTCGATGGGTTCCTCGGTGCCTAACAAATGATCACAGAGTTCAAAGGAAAACATTCTGTTCTGAATTGTTGGAGCGTTTCGGTGTTGAAGGAGAAATGTTTTTGTCAAAAATAGTTACCGGTGACGAAACGTGGGCACATTATTATGAGCCTGAAACAAAAATGCAGTCAATGGAATGGCATTATCCGCAGTCACCAAAAAGAAAAAAATTCAAAACATCTCCATCAGCCGGAAAGGTGATGATCACTGTCTTCTGGGACATTGATGGTGTGATTCTTGTTGATGTAATGACAAGAGGTGAGACAATCAACTCGACAGCTTACATCAATACACTGACAAAACTCAAAAATCGGTTCCACAGAGGTCGGCCTAATAAGCCATCTGCAGATTTTTTGCTTCAACATGACAATGCACGCCCTCACACAAGTCTGGTAACACGGGAAGCAATCAACAAATTTGGTTGGACTGTACAGCCCCAACCTCCTTACAGCCCTGATCTGGCTCCCTCAGATTTCCATCTGTTTGGACCACTCAAAAAATTCCTGCGTGGGACACACTTTGACAATGATGAGGATGTGATCCGTGCAGTTAAAAAATGGCTACGCGAGCAGGACAAAACTTGGTACAAACGAGGCATTCATGACCTAGTTTCGCGTTGGCGTAAGGCAATACTCTTGGACGGAGATTATGTTAAAAATAGGTAGTGTAAAGGGGATGTTCAGCTACAATCTGTGAAAATTTCACACATTTTGCCCGAATAGTTTCCGAGAAAAACATTGGTGTGCATTACTTTTTGACCTCCCTACGTATATGTGGTAATCCAAAAAAGGGAAGGTATATGTGGTGGTCCAAAGAAGGGAAGGTATTTGTAGTAATTCAAAAAAGGGAAGGTATCTGTGGTAGTCCAAAGAAGGGAAGGTATATGTGGTAATTCAAAGAAGGGAAGGTATCTGTGGTAGTCCAAAGAAGGGAAGGTATATGTGGTAATCCAAAAAAGGGAAGGTATCTGTTATAGTCCAAAGAAGGGAAGGTATCTGTGGTAGCCCAAAGAAGGGAAGGTATCTGTAGTAGTCCAAAGAAGGGAAGGTATCTGTGGTAGTCAAAAGAATGGAAGGTATCTGTGGTAGCCCAAAGAAGGGAAGGTATCTGTGGTAGTGCAAAGAGGGAAGGTATCTGTGGTAGTCCAAAGAGGGAAGGTATCTGTGGTAGTTCAAAGAGAGAAGGTATCTGTGGTAGTCCAAAGAGGGAAGGTATCTGTGGTAATCAAAAGAAGGGAAGGTATCTGTGGTAGTGCAAAGAGGGAAGGTATATGTGGTAGTGCAAAGAGGGAAGGTATCTGTGGTAGTGCAAAGAGGGAAGGTATCTGTGGTAGTGCAAAGAGGGAAGGTATATGTGGTAGTGCAAAGAGGGAAGGTATCTGTGGTTGTACAAAGAGGGAAGGTATCTATGGTAGTGCAAAGAGGGAAGGTATCTATGGTAGTGTAAAGAGGGAAGGTATATATGGTAGTCCAAAGAGGGAAGGTATCTGTGTTTGGGAAAAGTGGGGAAGTAACTGTGCTCTTGCGAGTAAGGGGAGATATTTATGTTTTTGCAAATAGGAGAAGATAACTGTGGTCGTGCAAAGAAAGGAAGATAATTGTGTTTCCTGCAAAAACGGTTACAGTTCAGTGACATCGTGAGTGAAAATAAAGCGTGGTAAGAGTAAGAATGTCATAGCATTAAGCGAATGTGAGGTGTGTTTTAACCAAAATGTTCCTGAAAAAAATATTACATTTAATGTTTTCAGCCCTGACGGATCCTAAAGTCCCAAATAAAAAATTCCTACATTATCTCAGTTAACACGTGTGGTTTACTGGCGAGACGTTTAGGTCAGTATGACTACATCTCTGGGAGTCCCCAACAGGTAGCGTTAGCGGCATGGCCTGCCGGAATGAATCGTATAATTTCTTTTCAAATTGTCTATCTGGCTTGTTTTTTGTCCCTGTAAATTTATACAAGATAGTGCAAGTCGGTTGGGTTTTCTATGTCTTGCTGCTCTAAGCTAAGTGCATTTTAAAAATTCATTTTTATGTTTCTCCTTCTCGTTTTCCTTTTTATATATCTTGACGCCCATCCTACCCCTCCTCATGTAGTATTCATTTCTCTCTCCTTTCTTATTTTTACATCCTACTTTCCTAGCCCTCCACGTGATCATCTAACATGTAGTTATAGATAATTGTGCTTGTATTCTGAAGAAGGCCAAAGGACGAAACGTCAGTATTGTGTTGTGTTCCTTCCTTGTAAAGCTGTCATCATACCTTGGAGTGTCTAACACACCCCACCACTGGCCCCTTTTCTGAGTACCAGCTTCTTTAACCAGATGATGCTTGCTGTGTTGTTGTTTGGAGTCACTACTGTGATTGAATCACTTAAATATTTAGAACAATCGCAACAACAAAATATAACTATAGAAGAATAGGAAGAATATGATGGAAAATAAAGAAAACAAAAGAAGTATTAAAACAACTAAAAATGAAAAGAGAACTACTAAATATAATTAAAACAAGACAAATTATATTATTGGGGCATGTTAAAAGACACAGCAGCCTACTAAATGTAATCTTGGATTGGGAAAATACAAGTTAAAAGAGGCAGAGGCAGACAAAAACTAACATGGACGAGTAATATTAAAAGATGTACAAGTCATCCTATGACAACCTACACTAACAAAGCAAGAGACAGTTGAATGGCGCTCCATATTAGCCAACCTTCGATGCGGAGACGACACTCAATGATGATGTTATGCTACGCTCTGCTATGTTATGTTATGCTATCTTATGATCTGTATGTTATGCTATATAACGATATGTTATGTTATGCTATGCAATGCTTTGTTATGTTATGTAACCTTTGAAAAGAACCCTAACCCATGTATGTACAACTCCACTGTATGGCATGTGATCCAATAATTATACCAAAGCTGCAGCTGTCAGATTTCAATGCACAAAGTCTAACGTGTGAGTAGCATCATACATTAAGTTATACTGTTACATGGTGCACAAGACCTGACAGGCCAAAGAAAGCACTTCCAGAGTTGGGTCATGTCATGCACAAAAATATCAGCATCATCATCATGTGCCATGCGGTTGGCGTAGGCGATCACGTCCTTCCACAATCGTATATCTACAGTGCATCGTGTCAGTTCCGTTGTTGACTTTTTGCATGCCATGACACCAAGCTTTCTAGTATTTTCTCTCTTTGTCGCCCGCGATCTTTCTTTCCTTGTATTTTGCCTGTTTTAACCAAGTATTCCAAATATTCTCTTATCATGATGTGCCCGGAAAATATTCATTGTTTCTTTCTGATGTTTTTAGAAGCTCCCTTTTTGTGTTGGCCTCTTTGAGAATTTTCTCATTGGTCTTCTTAGCTTTCCAGGAAACTTTCAACATTCTTCTGAAAAATCCCATCTCTGTGGCCTCTAACCGTCTTTTTCATTTGTTTGTCTAATGTCCATGCATGATTCGCTTCCATAGGTCAGAATTGGTTCTATATAGCACCGATAAACTCTCTTTCTCAAAATATATAAAACGGAAAAGAGGAATTAAGAATGTACAGTAGCAGTGGCAGCAAATATTTGACTTAGAGCATCGCAACAGGTGCCAATATCATCATCAAAAGAGTAGGTCCCGCACTAGCCACTTTCAAGCAAGTGTATTCTTAGATCTTACACTTCTAATCAACCTAAACTGAGGGTGAAAGAGGAAGCCACGATTTCCAGATGTCTTCCTCATGTTGTATTCTGAGCTACTCGAGAATGCAAGTCAAAAGACCTGTCTATCTGCTTAGTATATAACTTCTCAAGGGATGCCACTTCATCGCATTAACAGTTAGGAGTGGTCACTGCTCTTCCTAGCTGTTGACATTTTCCTCAACTCTTTGAGATATAAACATAGACTTTATTTTTCCTCGGTTGGGTTCACGCGAGATTGAGAAGGTTGTGGAGAGACAGTATCACCTGCATCAGTATAAATAGAATGTTGTGGAGAGACATCAAATCATCACCTGCGTCAGTATAAATAGAAAGTTGTGGAGAGACATGATGTCATACGCCAGCAGAAATAGAAAGTTGTGGAGAGACATGATGTCATACGCCAGCAGAAATAGAAAGTTGTAGAGAGACATGCTGTCCTACACCAACAGAAATAGAAAGGTGTGCAGAGACATGATGTCTTATACCAACAGAAATAGAAAGTTGTGCAGAGATATGATATCTTACACCAACAGAAATAGAAAGTTGTGGATAGACATGATCTCCAACGCCAGCAGAAATAGAAAGTTGTAGAGAGACATGATGTCTTATGTAAGCAGAAATAGAAAGTTGTGGAGAGACATGATGTCTTATGTAAGCAGAAATAGAAAGTTGTGGAGAGACATGATGTCTTATGTAAGCAGAAATAGAAAGTTGTAGAGAGACATGATGTCTTATGTAAGCAGAAATAGAAAGTTGTGGAGAGACATGATGTCTTATGTAAGCAGAAATAGAAAGTTGTAGAGAGACATGATGTCTTATGTAAGCAGAAATAGAAAGTTGTGGAGAGACATGATGTCTTATGTAAGCAGAAATAGAAAGTTGTGGAGAGGCCTGATCGCCTACGCCAACAGAAATAGAAAGTTGAAGAGAGACATGATCTCCTACGCCAGGAAAAACAGAAAGTTGTTGGGAGATATAATGTCCTACGTCAGCAGAAATGGAAAGTTGTGGAGAGAGACATGATCTCCAACGCCAGCAGAAATGGAAAGTTGTGGAGAGACATGATGTCCTACGCCAGCAGAAGTAGAAAGTTGTGGAGTGACATGATGTCCTACGCCAGGAAAAATAGAAAGTTGTGGAGAGACATGATGTCCTACGCCAGGAAAAATAGAAAGTTGTGGAGAGACATGATGTCCTACGCCAGGAAAAATAGAAAGTTGTGGAGAGACATGATGTCCTACGCCAGGAAAAATAGAAAGTTGTGGAGAGACATGATGTCCTACGCCAGGAAAAATAGAAAGTTGTGGAGAGACATGATGTCCTACGCCAGCAGAAGTAGAAAGTTGAAGAGAGACATGATCTCCTACGCCAGGAAAAATAGAAAGTTGTTGGGAGATATAATGTCCTACGCCAGCAGAAATGGAAAGTTGTGGAGAGACATGATGTCCTACGCCAGCAGAAGTAGAAAGTTGAAGAGAGACATGATCTCCTACGCCAGGAAAAATAGAAAGTTGTTGGGAGATATAATGTCCTACGCCTGCAGAAGTAGAAAGTTGTGGAGGGACATGATGTCCTGTTGTTCTAATGATAGTGTGACTATAGCACTTCTACATTTTATACACTGAGCATGGGTGATCCGACTGAAAAAGACGGATATGGGTAAACGTTGGTACGGTGAATACTACTCTGATCCAACAACCTGGTGTAGACTTCACTTCCTTAAACCTCCGCCCCGGGGGACGTGGAAATAGACTCCACAACCCAAAGATTGGATACACTCTTCATTATGATGTAAATCAAAACACTTCCCATAGGAAAGTCGTAAAGTCAAGTATCGAAAAGTGAAATTAACCTTCCCATTTTAAAAATGTAAATTCAATTGTTACTTTGAATAGAATATACTTTATTGCATTCTGGGCAGCTCAGCATGTATTTCTATCGATTCAACATTTGATGAAGGCACCCATGCTGAGTCATTCAGTTCACCACAGTACGATATTTGTTTTTGTTCTTTCCCGTCCTTGTTGCCTTCATCTAATGAGGCAGTTACAAACATATGCAGAATTCGTTTATGATGTGAATCAAGGATTCCAGGTCTGTGAAAGAACCAAATAATCTGTCGTACTGTGGAGTCTGTGTTGGCCAGAGTCTGTGTTGGCCAGAATGTCTACTTCCTCGAATGTTAGAAGTGACAGCTGTGTTGGCCAGAGTCTGTGTTGGCCAGAATGTCTACTTCCTCGAATGTTAGAAGTGACAGCTGTGTTGGCCAGAGTCTGTGTTGGCCAGAATGTCTACTTCCTCGAATGTTAGAAGTGACAGCTGTGTTGGCCAGAGTCTGTGTTGGCCAGAGTCTGTGTTGGCCAGAGTCTGTGTTGGCCAGAATGTCTACTTCCTCGAATGTTAGAAGTGACAGCTGTGTTGGCCAGAGTCTGTGTTGGCCAGAGTCTGTGTTGGCCAGAATGTCTACTTCCTCGAATGTTAGAAGTGACAGCTGTGTTGGCCAGAGTCTGTGTTGGCCAGAATGTCTACTTCCTCGAATGTTAGAAGTGACAGCTGTGTTGGCCAGAGTCTGTGTTGGCCAGAATGTCTACTTCCTCGAATGTTAGAAGTGACAGCTGTGTTGGCCAGAGTCTGTGTTGGCCAGAGTCTGTGTTGGCCAGAGTCTGTGTTGGCCAGAATGTCTACTTCCTCGAATGTTAGAAGTGACAGCTGTGTTGGCCAGAGTCTGTGTTGGCCAGAGTCTGTGTTGGCCAGAATGTCTACTTCCTCGAATGTTAGAAGTGACAGCTGTGTTGGCCAGAGTCTGTGTTGGCCAGAGTCTGTGTTGGCCAGAATGTCTACTTCCTCGAATGTTAGAAGTGACAGCTGTGTTGGCCAGAGTCTGTGTTGGCCAGAATGTCTACTTCCTCGAATGTTAGAAGTGACAGCTGTGTTGGCCAGAGTCTGTGTTGGCCAGAATGTCTACTTCCTCGAATGTTAGAAGTGACAGCTGTGTTGGCCAGAGTCTGTGTTGGCCAGAATGTCTACTTCCTCGAATGTTAGAAGTGACAGCTGTGTTGGCCAGAGTCTGTGTTGGCCAGAATGTCTACTTCCTCGAATGTTAGAAGTGACAGCTGTGTTGGCCAGAGTCTGTGTTGGCCAGAATGTCTACTTCCTCGAATGTTAGAAGTGACAGCTGTGTTGTTTATGTCTGTTGCTGGAAATTGTTTGCGGGAAAAGAAGTCAGCCTCTCCCCCCCCCACCCCCCCCATTCCCCCATCCCCCTACCTCGAACTGTTTGCATTTCGTAGATACAATGTCACGTGACGAACTGATAAGTTGGGCAACTGTTACAACTACTTGCCCAACATAAATCGTACAAATATATAGCTCTGAGTCTAGTTTCCCAACATAAATCTTACTAATATTTAGCCGTGAGTCTAATTTCCCAACATAAATCTTACTAATATATAGCTCTGAGTCTAATTACCAACATAAATCTTACTAATATATAGCTCTGAGTCTAGTTTCCCAACATAAATCTTACTAATATATAGCTCTGAGTCTAGTTTCCCAACATAAATCTTACTAATATATAGCTCTGAGTTTAACTAATTTCCCAACATAAATTTGATAACAATAAAGCGATGCTCCAAGACTAACTACTTGCCCAGTACCAGATTGGCTGAAGATTTCATGTGAGTGCCCTATGCTCCGTTCGGAGTTCAGAGGATTTCGAAGACTTCCCTATACATATTTAACAATAAAGAAAACAACGATGTCTAAGAAACAACAGCCTACTTGGACCCTTACACACTTCAGACAAACAGATGAACTTACGCTGTGAAGTCATCAAAATCCTCCATATCTGTGAGAGATATCCTATTGTAACCACGCAGCGCCATCTTTATTGTCTAAACAAGCTCCCCCTTGGAGTACGGTTGTTGTAGATGACCCCTACAAGACCTTAAACCGGCCCTGGCAGTTCAAAGGGGAACAATCACAAGAACTTTCGGATTGTATTAATCACGTTTGAAATTATGTATTTAGCTAGACCGTAAAGCGAGAGTTTTCTCCCTGGTTGTCCATTCTATCTATGGCGTCATGTAACGATGTGTGACACATATGATCTATTGTATGGATTTAGAATGTAACACGATCTCATTATTGTTGAATAAATGTCAATATATAATTTCTGAAGGCAATTACGTTGAGATATATGTATATATTTATACGTCATCGTTTTGCGAAACTTCAAATTGTATTATAATCGTCAGTTTCCATTAGAAATATCAACTATATCAAATTTCTGGTTGTTTGTAGAACGAAAAATTATCGACATGAGAAATGCAACAAATACTTAAAATATGTAAGACACGTGTGAATTTGTGCGATATGTTTTGTCCGACTGAATCACGTGAGGTAGGATTGTTAATTTGGTTGTTTATCTTCGCTTATGAGCTTTCTCATATGTTCATCGGAATAAATTATACCACGATAAATATATTACACTGTAAAGTGAAGATATGGCTCCTGGCCAGATTTTTATGTGTAGATAAGGTCACGGATGCATGTTTCCATGAAAAACACTAGCAACTACGATTTTCCTTGTAACGGAACATTAACTTCAGCATCTATTATGCATAATTTGGGCACAGTGTATGAGACAGCATAGCTAATCTGGCTACCTGCGCATATGTAGGTTTGAGGATTATAAAACAAAAAATTGTGCAGTAAAGCGAAAGGATTGTATCCCTTTACCAGAGCTGCCACGCTTGAGTTTCTTCCCGTCACAGTCTACTAGAAAAATGCCCTGTTTCTCGCTTTTAAATTTCAACATATATTTTTATGTGAATGGTCTGTAGAGATTTCAGTAGCGTAGTGATACCGCACTGGCTTGACGATGAAGTGTAAATGGGTTCTATAGCTGCTTGACACGCTCCAGTTGATCCAACTAAAGAAAATAATTACCTGGTTCAATGAGTTGGGAATGGTCAATAAAAGTGCCAGCACTTTCAAATGTTGTGGCCTTGTACTTTATAATGCAATACCTCACTTGACATTACAATGTGCACCTTTTATTGTTTGTAGACCCTGAGGATTGCGGGTTGAACTGTTGATTATAAAATGAGTTTGGCTTTGTTGAGGTTCTCATCTCAGCTGTACACTTATATCTAGCTCTATGTTAATGTTTACGTCTCCAATAATAACACATTTGATTTCCATCAAATAAACATTCACATATATCAATCTTTCTAGTGATCGCATTAACATACCCGTAATTTGTAAGGTGATATTAATACGTAGAATGTGCAGCTGTGTTTAACGTTTACACTGCGAGGGGTGGTAACTAGATACCGTGCAAACATGCCGTATGTACTATTTTTTCCGATGGTACTGTAATCCACTTGGAATTGTGACATATTCTCAGTGCAGGTTAAATAACAACATAAATGTGGGCTCTTTGTGGACTGCAAGGGACCGAGATTTTGGCTTCTCTAAGTGCCATATACGATTATTTTCTTATCTGCTTTATAAAGTGAAATATATAAATATGTTGTTTTCTCTTTGAACGATAATCCACATTTAATGTTTTAAACTGTAATTATGTGTTGGTTCTCGCTACAGACTTGGTCAAAACTGTTGCACTCTCAACACAAGGAATTGATACGAAAGCTTGTTTCGCTGACAAATGGTTAATATTTACTCAGCTATGTTTTTTTTTAAATGTGGAATTTATTAAATTTATATTTTAAACACGAAGTTTTCTCCTAACGAATTGTCAGTAAAATTTGTACGAACTGTGTCTGGCAGTCTGAATGTGTCCTGCCTGAATTTGCTACTGTTCTTTGAGGTAGAACTAAGGAACTAAGGAATATCAATGGGCCAGTTTTCAATCATTTAGCGGAACTAGGTCGGTAATTCGCTAGAGCTAAGATGAGAAAAACCATTTCCCTGAAAGAATCAGATTCGTCGAAACCAACCAGATCACTCGACAGAAACAATCACAGGTAGATCATTCGTCGAAACCAGCCAGGTCACTCGACAGAACCAATCACAGGTTGATCATTCGTCGAAACCAACCAGAGATAGATCACTGGACAGAACAAATCAAAGGTTGATCATTCGTCTAATCAATCAAAGATCGATCATTTGTAGTAACAATCTCTTAGAATGTTGAGATGAACGTGTAGGTAGCTCAACACTTTTGCCATTTAATCATATGATGGTTAGAATAGTAAACCTTGACCGAATACTGTATTTCCCGTTCAATTTCTTGTGAGCTGATGCATTTACGTGTCCTTTTGATCTGCAACATAAAATAGAGACACAATTAGTAATTTATCACATTCATTTGACAAAAGCTTCTAACAAATTTATAAATCCAATATTTTATTTGAGAATTTCATAACACATTTCACTTTAGAAGCAGATGAGATAGCTCTTGTTATTAAAACTAGTGTTATTAATCTTAAATTACAAAGCACAAAACGATTAGCTATATTTTCAGTGCTAAACTTATATTAACGAGCTAATGTAAAAATGCAATCACCGTGGGGCGAACTAATTTGAAAGCAAATATCAAGATATAACGAATTAATTATTGAACACAATGCGCAAAATAATACTCATACCACTCACTCTGACCAATAACCACACAACTCACCGGGAATAATAAACAAAAAACTCACTTAGATCAATAATTACTCAGTAATTCACGCGTGAAAATATCGCACAGTTCACTTGGACTCATTCACCCAACAAAAGTCACTGAGACTAATAATTACTCAATATCTCACTAGAAATAATAATTAAACATTAATTTGCGCGGCCGTATAATGAAACAATAGGTTGCTCGGACTTAAAATGACACATCTCGTTCGAACTAACACTAAGATAAGGTCTTGTTTAGTCTCAGCTTCACTAATGTAAGGCCCTGTTTAGCTTCAGCTTCATTAAGATAAGGTCTTAATTTGTTACATTTTCACTAAGGTAAGGTTTTGTTTAGTCTCAGCTTCATTAATATAAGGTCTTAATTAGTCACATTTTCACTAACATAATGTCTTGTTTGGTCTCAGCTCCATTAAGATAAGGTCTTGTTTAGTCTCAGCCTCATTAAGATAAGATTATATTTAGTCACATTTTTTACTGTGGTAAGGTCTTATTTAGTCTCAGTTTCATTGAGATAAGGTCTTGTTTAGTCTCAGCTTCATTAAGATAAGGTCTTGTTTAGTCTCAGCTTTCAATGAGGTAAGGTCTTATTTAGTCTCAGCTTCATTGAGATAAAGTTTTGTTCAGTCTCAGCTTTCAATGAGGTAAGGTCTTATTTAGTCTCAGCTTCATTGAGATAAAGTTTTGTTCAGTCTCAGCTTTCAATGAGGTAAGGTCTTATTTAGTCTCAGCTTCATTAAGATAAGGTCTTGTTCAGTCTCAGCTTCATTGAGGAAAGGTCTTATTTAGTCGCAGCATCATTGAAATCAAGTTTTGTTTAGTCTCAGCTTCATTGAGATAAGGTCTTATTTAGTCTCAGCTTCATTGAGATAAGGTCTTATTTAGTTCAGTTTCATTAAGATAAAGTCTTGTTTAGTGTCAGTTTCATTAATGCTACTTCTGCGTTCACCCGAACATTACTCCTCTTCAGCATCCTCATTTAAAGAGACTCACAATTGGCGAATTTCGTTGGGTGCCTTGTTATTGCAAAACTATAAAAGAATGTGTCTTTTGGTCCATATATCTAGGTTAACTTCCCTTTTTGACATCTATTGTCTTGACCAAACTTATATAGCTTGTCTGTTTTCCTGGCCCGCCGCTTAACACATTTATGAAAGATCTCCATCAGCTCTGATTCACTAAGGCGGGCGATAGGATGTCTGTAGTTTAGCTCTTCCAGAAGGATACTATTGGGTGTTTAGGGCCGCATCACCTAAATTAAAAAAAAATAGTTCCCTTTGTGTCACTTTATATTTGTATTATTCTTCATGAAACAAATACCAGTCTTCTCTTCTGTCCCTCATGAACTATCTTCGGTTCTTAGTACTAACTGAACCTAAATACTAGCAAAGCAACACAATTAAAATTACTGAGAGCATGCATTTTCACGATAGCAACATACGGTAGTGAATTGTGGACTTTGCCGCAAAGATAAAGTATGTATTTATTGGAAACAAAATACTGCATTACTCTAAAGATATTTTGAATAATGAAAAAGAACACAGAAGATATGTTAAAAGGCTTAAACGTTATAAAGAACTGGTCTACAACCACTTTTCTCTCGAGGAAATTAAATATTATGGCCACGTCTATAAGCAGCAGGCTGGAAAGAATACAATTTGAAATCATGATTCCAGGACGACACATCCGGGGCAGACCAAGAAGAATGTGGTTTCAAGATATCAAAGAGACATAGAACATGACAACAGAAGAAATGAGAGACCTGGCTATGACAGAGTTTCTTCTAAACTGGCTTTAGCGGATGTGTGGCAGTCTTCTGATGTTTCGTTGTTGATGAATCTCTTATTGTTGTTTATATATCTTGTTATCTTGTTGATCTATCTTCAGCGTCTTGTTTATCTAACTTGTTATTGTCCTTTCATATCTTGTTACTTTCATTTCATATATATTTATAGTGACACAAACAATTCATCATATAGTTTTCGAACAAGATAAACAAAGTCTTTATTAGTGACTTCTACGTGTGGTTTTACAATAGTTTGACAATGTCTCTGATTCACTCAACGTGTTAAAAAATTTTCTTATAAAATCTGTCGTTACTTGATGGAGCCGACCGGCGATGGTTATCATAAGTATATTCGTGATCGTATTAGTGTTCTTGTTAGTATAGGCATATCTCTATCTAGCGATCCTGAGGAACTTACTAATATCTTGTCGTTAACTCTAGTTACCACCGTTGGACTTCTTTCAAACTATTATTCTTCCTAAGTCCAAACGTATCACAAAATTCTCAAAACGAACTATTTCACGTGTCCAAGTCAAAACTCTATCTTCTGCCTTGAGGCAGGTATCTGATCTCCTTTCCTCTGTGTGTGTAGTTCTCCTCTAAGTGTAAGTCTAAGTTCTCAAGTATTCAAGTTCTAAGTGTAAGTTGCAAGATAGCCCGTCTAAGTCTTCTCCGGGTCTTTCTGAGCGACTCTTAGCCACTCCCACTTGGCTAAGGACCATGGGAACCTAATCTATACACGTCTTTTCCTTCGTCCGTCTCCATTCACGATTTCTTTAGCTCCGCCTTTCAATTATATGCAAAGGCTTATTGCTATAGGCGTCCTGTCGACACACTGTCAATCTTCCTAAGCTTTTTCCCTCCAACTAAAGCTTGCGTTGGTCTTCGATCACGCGTGGTGATTCTTTGATCTCCAAGTCAGGGAGAGCTCAATGCGTTTCCCACCGCTGGACATAAAAATGTCTCGTCGTCGGTGAGCCTCTTTGATTACGCCCCTTGGCGGCTCAACTCCGAATGTTTCAGGGCTGGACTAGCTATCTCATATCAGCAAGTGTCGAGAATCCAGCGGCTGCTTCGTTACGTTATGTAACTTTGTCGGCCAGAGCAAACATCTGTCTGGATTTCTACGCTCAGGCTGAACACCTGTACGTATTTTCTTGTAATCTTAACGTTGGTACGCCACCGCGTCTGGGTTCGGTAGACTGACGTCTCCTTGTTAATCCTTAAGTCATGTTTCATTACATTTGTTTGCCGCCTACAACTATAGTACCTCTTATCATCGTCGTATCGTATCATTCTTTTATTCTTCTTGTCTATCGTCATTTTCTTCTACTCTTCCCAAGTCTTCATGGCTGAGTCACACTGTAACAGATGGAAAATTATGAAAAGGGCACGCGACCTGACGATGATGGCAAATTGGATCTTTTCTTTCACGATTGTCATCTATTGCGCTTGTTTGTCAAGTAAATAGTCCAATCACCTCCACGAGAAATCCCATAGCGAACAATCCCATAGTGCTCAGATCCCCTCCGCGAGAAATCCCATAGCGAATAATCCCATAGTGCTCAAATCCCCTCCACGAAAAATCCCATAACGAATAATCCCATAGTGCTCAGATCCCCTCCACGAGGAATCCCATAACGAACAATCCCATAATGTTCAGATCCCCTACACGAGAAATCCCATAACGAACAATCCCATAATGTTCAGATCCCCTACACGAGAAATCCCGTAACGAACAATCCCATAGTGCTCTGATCCTCACCACCATTCCTCAGTATGAAACAGGCAAGCCATAAAGTAACAAACGCACTGAAGATGGTTTCAGGTCAGATGTACGAACTCCGTTTGTCTTAATATTATTAACGGTAATTGCTTCTTTGGGTTCAAGTGCATGTTATGCACACTAAGAGAACAGAGGACACCGGACAATATAACATTGTCTGCCAACGGGCAGGTTTCAATAACAGTGCTCACAATATATGAAACAATGTAGCAACAGTTGCTAGTTTCTACGTAAATAGGAACGTTTTAGTCCGAATTAACCAAACAAGAAAGCATTTGTGTGTAAATTTGTTTATAATTACTCTATTTCTCTTATTCTTAAAACCACTTTTTCTGGAATTGCTTCAAATTTGTATTGTTTCTAGGGAACGATTATGTCTTTGTTTATTAGATTTAGAGTTCGTGGGCACTGGTTTTGCCAATTTTGTGTTAAGGATGTCAAGTATTTGATATTAGCAGCAAAAGATAAAAAGAAAATCATAATTACCCAAATGAGAAATGTTAAGAGAGTAATGAAGTGACTAAAATGACAACATACTTTTCTTCTTATACTTCGCTTTCTTTGTCAAACGTCCTGAAATAGTATTTTTTTTTTTTAATTTGTAACACATTTTGCAGATAACTGCTATATCCTACGATTTTGAGCCGGATGTCATCGAATTTATCAATACATTTTAGTCAAAATTTGCCTTCTTTTATCCTTGAGACGTTGACCATTTGCGTGACAATCTTTCCCCGAGACCATCATATGACGTGTAAAGTAGAATGTTGATCACCACTTGATCACTGAACCTAACCGCAGTTGTGTAGAATGTTGATCACCACTTGATCGCTGAACCTAACCGCAGTTGTGTAGAATGTTGATCACCACTTGATCACTGAACCTAACCGCAGTTGTGTAGAATGTTGATCACCACTTGATCACTGAACCTAACCGCAGTTGTGTAGAATGTTGATCGCCACTTGATCACTGATCCTAACCGCAGTTGTGTAGAATGTTGATCACCACTTGATCACTGAACCTAACCGCAGTTGTGTAGAATGTTGATCACCACTTGATCACTGAACCTAACCGCAGTTGTGTAGAATGTTGATCACCACTTGATCACTGATCCTAACCGCAGTTGTGTAGAATGTTGATCACCACTTGATCACTGATCATAACCGCAGTTGTGTAGAATGTTGATCACCACTTGATCACTGATCCTAACCACAGTTGTGTAGAATGTTGATCACCACTTGATCGCTGAACCTAACCGCAGTTGTGTAGAATGTTGATCACCACTTGATCGCTGAACCTAACCGCAGTTGTGTAGAATGTTGATCACCACTTGATCACTGAACCTAACCGCAGTTGTGTACAATGTTGATCACCACTTGATCACTGAACCTAACCGCAGTTGTAAGATGTAGTTAATGTTTGACCAAGTCTAAGTTATGCTCACAATGAAAACAAACAAATGAAATGGTTGCGACCTTTAACGTGATTACAATGAAAATCAACAAGCAGTAGCAATAACATACAACGACACAGACAATAAATGCTACTCAAAGTGTCTTCCTATTTATTTCCTTCCTCATTTGCCTTTCAGAGTCCAAAGCAGATATAATTTACAGTCTTTTACCCTTCTGTTGGTCTCAGCTGCTGCCATGTTCCCTGGTATTTCTAAAATGTCATCAATACATCTTTTTCGTGGTCGACTCTTGGGTTTGGTTTTCTCGTAACGTTTATTAAATTCTGCTTGTGTTGTGTTTTGTCTTACACGTGATTAAATAATTGTATCTGTTGTCTCTTGATGTATTCAATGGAGGGATTTAGTCCTCGCTTTTTTCTCAGTCTTTTACCTTTAATCTTATCTCTCAGGCTGTTTCCTGTCATTCCTCTAACACATTTAATCTCGCTAGTTTTTATTTTTCTTATCGTTATTGATTATTTTTATCGTTCTTTCAAAACATGAATTCGTGAAATAGCAAATGCCATACAAATTCACATGCAACAAAAAATAAGTTGCTGTTCTGTCAGAAACACCTCATTTTCTCTCGAAAATGTATGAAACAAATGATCAAAGAACATACCAGTGTTAATGAAAACTGGGAGAGGAAAAAAGTGCGAAATAACATGACATAGCATTAACAGAACTAGACAAAACGATGTTAAACAAGCGACAAACAATGGTCTCCCATGATTGCATGTGTCTCCATGACAGTTTCCTGTTTTGGTAAATATTTATATTTTAATGATACCAGCAGAAATAATAACTTCTGCGAGAATACAAAACACAAATAAAGATATGTTGAAACGAATAATTAATACTGTCTATGACACCTGTTTTTACAATAATAACATCATGGGCTGTTTATGATTTATCAAACCATCAGGACACTCAGACACGCCCATTAACATTTTGATCTTTTTCTCCACAATACAGGAACTGTAATCATGGCATAAATGGTGTTCGTCTATTTCTATCATCCGTCTCTAGTATGACTAGGCACTTGGTTTATTCTACTTTAATGGCTATAATTAGTCGAAGGCGCTGGTATCACTGCAAACGAGTCAAAATCCACAATTGCTCAAACGCCCATCTAATGGAATCATCCGAATTAAAACTCATCTCATTGAAGGATCAAAACAAAGAAAGGCAGCTGCAGTCCCCATAATAGCAGTTATAGCACACGCCAAAAGACATGAGGTCAAGCCACACCGAAAGTGAACGCATCTGAACTATCATTCGTTCGTCATTTATATCATCATTCATTGTAAGCAATCTGAATTTAGAAAGACCATCTGGATGAAAAACACAGCTCACGGTGTGCACAAAGCACTAAACTCAGTGGCTCCTACAAAAAGCCGGACTTGGAATATGAGGAAACTGCATCAATGAACACTTTTCAGACTGTGCCTCAATGGTTCTTGCCGCCTCTCCGCCATATTGACCGGAAGTGCCACGTACATAATAATTTCATAGCAAAGAACCATTGACAGTTACATTCGAAAAGGGTAGGCCATATATTTGACCGGTCTCCAGGGGGAAGAAACAAGCTTTCAACACAAACCTACTCACACAGTAGTAGTAGACCAGGAGGGAAATGGTCTTACTTTTTTAGTTGACCAAAGAGTAGGGTATACCCTACGAAGTCCAGTACGCTATGAGTACAAGAGTTATATAGAGACTGCGCCAAGCTGCGCCAAGCTGCACCAAGCTGCGCCAAGCCAGAGTGATGTCATGATATATGTATATATATATGAATAGGGGTTGTATAGTCCATGAAGAGAGTTCGTGGTTGAGGGGATAATTACTGAGTCATGTATTGGACATCAGTTTTTCCCGCCAAAGTGACTTCCAATAGGAGCTAGTGTGTGTGTGTGTTGTCCGGCTATAGACCACGCCCACTCCGGAAGTGAAACTACCATATTAGGGAGTAGTGATACGTTAGTTATTTCATAGTTATGGTGAGTATATATACATATAATAGTAATAAGTTAATAGTTATTATATCTACGTTGACGTAAATGGGCCCCGTATTTAAGATATGGACCATAAGTAGGTATATATACATACATATATATTGGCAAATCTTGCTGGCGGTATTAACGAACAGTCATTTTCTCCCACCGTGCCACATAATGACCCAATCAATAAACCGCTCCCGTGAGATTAAAGATTTCTTTTTCCCAAGCGGTCTCGCTGCGTCGCTATGCTGACTGGAATTATCGAATTTGTAACATAGGTGTAAGAAATACTAAGATATGTCCAATGGTCGTTAGAGAGCCAGAGTTTACCCCAACGAGCTTAGGAGGAAAGATATGTGTAGTACATGTCAGCTGCCTCACAAAGCATGTATATTTGGGAACAGAACCAAAAAAAAAAACCTGTGTGCGTGTTCATGTGTGTGTATGTGCATATTACTCAGAGAGTAAACAAAAGGACCAGTCTTCGGATAGCTTCGCTGACTGATACAAAATGTAATGTTTATTGATGGAGAGGTACCTGTGTTCGTGTGTGGGTCGTAGAACAAGCGGATGAATAGCAGGGTATGATGGAGAGGTGATTGTGTGTTTGTGTGATTCAGTATACAAATAGCTGTATAAATATATATTGAAGTGATAAGTAGAGCGATCAATCGCTCACCCAATATGTCCATACACATTCGTTACATCACTATAAAGTGGTTATCAATATCAACACACCGTAAGCAATAAGAACCACTAAAAGAATCTACCTCAAAACGCGAACTCCACAAACATCTGTACCTATATGATAGTCGTAACTTACCGTTAATGTTATTAATAAAGGTGACGCATACGTGATGTATAACTAAGAGGTCTGCCCTATAGTGGTAGTAAGATGAATATTATAGATAATCATAGTTGAGCGACGGTATTACGCTAACAAAGGTAAAATGACCGACCTTTCGTATGGTGTACACATTAACACCCCTACATCTTATACAGTCTGTCATGGTAATGTGATAGAAGAAGAAACTGATGTTTAGGGGTAAGTCCCAAACATTTTTCTTGTATTTTCATCATCTAAATAATCGTTTTTAAACCCGGAATTATTATCAGATAGAACGACACATGATAGTGATGGTTAGCTTATTTTTTATTCACATATAGTCGAGTTTGGACTCGTTGTAAAGATAATTTTAAGAGTAGTTATATGTTTAATGTTTAGTTCCTTTAAAAAACAATAAAGCTACTATACTTGTAACTAATCCTGTTTAACATTAAAATAAATACCCATATTAATGGTAGCCAATAGAGCACCACAGAATGAATCTGTACGAGTACGCTTCATTGACCGAAAGAAGGCTATTGTTCCACACGCGTCCCGGGGATAATTGATATAATTGCTCTCTCGCGAGTGGCGTGTGACATTGTATAGCACTTGAGGGTTTATTGTGCGTGCACTAAAAAGGTGAACTTTAACACATAGGCGCGTTACTAAATAAACAAGTAATTTACTACTAATATATATATATATATATATATATATATATATATATATATATATATATATATAATATACGTTATTTATTTTTAAATCCTGCATCTCGAGACATGCATATAGATACCAAACAAGATATAGTTTTAGTATAACAAGTTATTTTCTTTCATCAATGTGCCGGCTTCGTAACTAAGGTATATTTCCGTCTCGCTCTCTCTCTCTCTCTCTGTCTGTTTGTGATTGTATGTATGTGTGTGTGTATGTATGTATAGCTGTATGTTTATAGATTATTCACTCTAGTTCGCTGTTTGTCTAAACCTATGTTATTACTATAGGAAAAAAGTCAACAGACTAATAGAACGAATATCTTAATACCTTTTACAGCTCGATGATTAATGACAACGCTGAAAGACAAAAAAAAAAAAAAAAAACAAGGCGACCCGGTTAGTGTTAGTCATATTTAGACGTAATCTATATCAAAATATGCGTATTTTAAACCAGTTTTTATACTAAAGCAGTTATTTTATAAATAACATTACAGTGTAAACGTTCAGCCGAGTACATATCATAGTCATTAAGTCCAAAAAGTTAGACCAAATAGCAAAATTTTAGCACCAGAACACAACAATTTAGGCTCATAAGCAAAAAGTCGAGCTGAAAACCTTACAAACCTACTCATATAGGCGTAATAGTTAGACACAATGAGCAGGAAGTAATAGCAAAAATCCCAAAAGTTACGCCTAAGCGCAAAAAATGTTACCCCAGAATACAAAATATAGGCTCGTATTAAAAAAGTCGACCTGAAAAGCGTAAAATTCTACACACATAGCCATAATAGTTAGATACACCGAGCAGGAATATAGATTCAATGTCCAAAAAGTTAGACCAAAGCGCCAAATTTTATCACCAGAACACAAAAGTTAGGCTCATAAGCAAAAATCCGATTTGAAAACCATACAAACCTACTCATATTGGCATAATAGTTAGACACAACGAGCAGGAAGGTATATCCAAAAGCCCAAAAGTTACGCCAAATCGCAAAAAAGGTTACCCCTAGAACACAAAATATAGGTTCGTATTAAAAAAGTCGACCTAAAAAGCCTAAAAATCTACGCACATAGTCATAATAGTTAGACACAACAAGTAGAAAGTTATAGTCAAGGTCCAAAAAGTTAGGCAAAATCGCAAAATTTTAGCACCAAACAAAAAAAAAAAAAATTTAGGCTCATAAGGAAAGAGTCGATCTCAAACCCTAAAAGCTACCCCCCATTCTTATACTAGTTAGACGCATCGAACAGATAGTTATATCCAAAGTCCCAAAAGTTACGCCAAAGCGCAAAATATTTACCCTCAGAACACAAAAAAATGTAGTCTCATATTCAAAAAGGCGAATTAAAAAGCTACTCACATAGTCATAATAGTTAGACACAACGACCAGGAATTTAGATTCAATGTCCAAAAAGTTAGAACAAATCGCAAAATTTTAGCACCAGAACACACAAATTTAGGCTCATAACCAAAAAGTCGATCTGAAAACCTACAAATCTACTCCCATACTCATACTAGTTAGACGTGTCGAACAGATAGTTATATCCGAAGTCCAAAAAGTTAGGCCAAATCGCTAACATTTTACCACCAGAACACAAAAAATGTAGACGCATATTCAAAAAGTCGACCTAAAAAACCCTAAAATGCTACTCATATAATCATAATTGTAAGACACAAAGAGCAGGAAGTTATATCCAAAGTCCCAAAAGTTACGCCAAACCACAAAAATGTTACCCCCAGAACACAAAAATGTAGGTTCGTTTTAAAAAAGTCGACCTAAAAGCCCTAAAAATCTACGCACATAGTCATAATAGTTAGACACAACGAGTAGAAAGTTATAGTCAAAGTCCAAAAAGTTAGGGCTAATCGCAAAATGTTAGCACCAAAACAGAAAAAAATTTAGGCGCATAAGCATAAAGTCGATCTGAAAACCATACAAAGCTACTCCCATACTCATACTAGTTAGGCACAACGAGTAGAATGTTATATCCAAAGTCACAAAAGTTAGGCCAAAGCGCAAAATTTTAGCACCAAAACACAAAAAAAAATTAGGCTCATAACCATAAAGTCGATCTGAAAACCATACAAAGCTACTCCCATACTCATACTAGTTAGACACAACGAGTAGAAAGTTATATCCAAAGTCACAAAAGTTAGACCATATCGCAAATTTTAGCACCAGAACAAATAAAATTTAGGCTCGTATTAAAAAAGTCGATCTGAAAATCCTAAAAAACTACTCATATAGTCATAATATTTAGACACAAGAGTAGGAAGTTATATCCAAAGTCCTAAAAGTTACACCAAATCGCAAAATGTTAGCACCAAAACAGAAAAAATTTTAGGCGCATAAGCATAAAGTCGAGCTGAAAACCCTACAAAGCTACTCCCATACTCATACTAGTTAGGCACAACGAGTAGAATGTTATAGTCAAGGTCCAAAAAGTTAGACCAAAACGTAAAATTTTAGCCCCAAAACACAAAAAATTTAGGCTCATAAGCATAAAATCGATCCGAAAACCATACAAAGCTACTCCCATACTCATACTAGTTAGACACAACGAGTAGAAAGTTATATCCAAAGTCACAAAAGTTAGACCATAGCGCAAAATTTTAGCACCAGAACAAAAAAAAAATTTAGGCTCGTATTAAAAAAGTCGATCTGAAAATCCTAAAATGCTACTCATATAGTCATAATAGTTAGACACAAGAGTAGGAAGTTACATCCAAAGTCCCAAAAGTTACACCAAATCGCAAAATGTTAGCACCAAAACACACAAAAAAAAAATTTAGGCTCATAAACAAAGAGTCGATCTCAAACCATACAAAGCTACTCCCAAACTCATACTAGTTAGACGCGTCGAACAGATAGTTATATCCAAAGTCCCAAAGGTTACGCCAAATCGCAAAAATTTTTTACCCTCATAACACAAAAAATGTAGGCTCATATAAAAAAGGCGATCTAAAAATCCTAAACAGCTACTCACATAGTCATAATAGTTAGACACAACGACCAGGAATTTAGATTCAATGTCCAAAAAGTTAGAACAAATCGCAAAATCTTAGCACCAGAATACACAAATTTAGACCCATAAGTAAAAAGTCGATCTGAAAACCCTACAAATCTACTCCAAACTGATACTAGTTAGAAACATCGAAAAGATAGTTATATCCAAAGACCAAAAAGTTAGGCCAAAGCGCAAACATTGTACCACCAGAACACAAAAAAATGTAGGCGCATATTCAAAAAGTCGACCTAAAAACCCTACAAACCTACTCATATTGGCATAATAGTTAGACACAACGAGCAGGAAGGTATATCCAAAATCCCAAAACTTACGCCAAATAGCAAAATTTTAGCACTAGAACACAAGAATGTAGGCTCGTATTAAAAAAGTTGACATAAAAAGCCTAAAGATCGACGCACATAGTCATAATAGTTAGACACAGCGAGTAGAAAGTTATAGTCAAGGCCCAAAAAGTTAGGCCAAATCGCAACATTTTAGCACCAACACACACACAAAATTTAGGATCATAACCATAAAGTCGATCTGAAAACCCTACAAAGCTACTCCCATACTCATACTAGTTAGACACAACGAGTAGAAAGTTATATCCAAAGTTCCAAAAAGTTAGACCATATCGCAAACTTTTAGCACCAGAACACAAAAATTTAGGCTCGTATTAAAAAACTCGATCTGAAAATCCTTAAAAGCTACTCATATAGTCATAATAGTTAGACACAAAGAGTAGGAAGTTATATCCAAAGTCTCAAAACTTACACCAAATCGCAAAAATGTTACCCCCAGCACACAAAAATGTAGACTCGTATTAAAAACTCGACCTAAAAAGCTTAAAAATCTACCCACATAGTCATAATAGTTAGACACAACGAGTAGAAAGTTATAGTCAAGGTCCAAAAGGTTAGCCACACTATGTTGAATCATATTCAGGGCGCGTAGACATTACCCTGTTCAATAGACCCACTACTAACTGGATAGTGGAGAACTTTCCCACCCCAAGATTTTAATTATTTCACCTACATGGCTTCTCGGTTGTCTGTCCTTTGTTAAAGTGACAAAGATATTGAAATCCAAAGAGGTTAGGATAAGTACAAGAATAAAAATTTCCAACGCGCTTGTTAAGTCAGTCCCATAAAACTCGGCCTCTGCTATTTCAAAACTAACTTGAAAGTTGTCCTCTACTATTTCAAAAGTTGTCCTTCTCAATTCAAAAGTTGTCTTTGTCAAATAAAAAGTTGTCCTCTACTATTTCAAAAGTTGTCCTATACTATTTCAAAATTTGTCCTTTCCAATTCAAAAGTCTACCTTTACTATTTCAAACGTTGTCCTTCTCGATTCAAAAGGTGTCTTTGTCAAAGCAAAAGTTGTCCTCTACTATTTCAAAAGTTGTCCTCTGCTATTTCAAAAGTTGTCCTCTACTATTTCAAAAGTTGTCCGCTACTATTTCAAAAGTTGTCCTCGGCTAAACCAAACACATCATCTAACAACTTCCACTAGTACTACTACTACTACTACAACTTCTACAACTGCTTCGTCTACAACTTCCACAACCAACTACTACTACAACTATTACAACTTCCACAACCAACTACTACTACACCTACTACGGCTACAACAATAACTACTGCTACTACAAAAAGCGTACACCAAACGAACACCAGGGCTTTTTAAACTGGGTAGAATTGGATGGTAGGAAAAGAAAACAAACGAGGATATCTTAAAACAAGACAAATGAAATTTTGGAGCATGTTAATAGGTGCTGTCTTGTTTTAAGATATCCTCGTTTGTTTTCTTTTCCTACCATCCAATTCTACCCAGTTTAAAAAGCCCTGGTGTTCGTTTGGTGTACGCTTTTTGTAGTAGCAGTAGTTATTGTTGTAGCCGTAGTAGGTGTAGTAGTAGTTGGTTGTGGAAGTTGTAATAGTTGTAGTAGTAGTTGGTTGTGGAAGTTGTAGACGAAGTAGTTGTAGAAGTTGTAGTAGTAGTAGTAGTACTAGTGGAAGTTGTTAGATGATGTGTTTGGTTTAGCCGAGGACAACTTTTGAAATAGTAGCGGACAACTTTTGAAATAGTAGAGGACAACTTTTGAAATAGCAGAGGACAACTTTTGAAATAGTAGAGGACAACTTTTGCTTTGACAAAGACACCTTTTGAATCGAGAAGGACAACGTTTGAAATAGTAAAGGTAGACTTTTGAATTGGAAAGGACAACTTTTGAAATAGTATAGGACAACTTTTGAAATAGTAGAGGACAACTTTTTATTTGACAAAGACAACTTTTGAATTGAGAAGGACAACTTTTGAAATAGTAGAGGACAACTTTCAAGTTAGTTTTGAAATAGCAGAGGCCGAGTTTTATGGGACTGACTTAACAAGCGCGTTGGAAATTTTTATTCTTGTACTTATCCTAACCTCTTTGGATTTCAATATCTTTGTCACTTTAACAAAGGACAGACAACCGAGAAGCCATGTAGGTGAAATAATTAAAATCTTGGGGTGGGAAAGTTCTCCACTATCCAGTTAGTAGTGGGTCTATTGAACAGGGTAATGTCTACGCGCCCTGAATATGATTCAACATAGTGTGGCTAACCTTTTGGACCTTGACTATAACTTTCTACTCGTTGTGTCTAACTATTATGACTATGTGGGTAGATTTTTAAGCTTTTTAGGTCGAGTTTTTAATACGAGTCTACATTTTTGTGTTCTGGGGGTAACATTTTTGCGATTTGGTGTAAGTTTTGGGACTTTGGATATAACTTCCTACTCTTTGTGTCTAATTATTATGACTATATGAGTAGCTTTTAAGGATTTTCAGATCGAGTTTTTTAATACGAGCCTAAATTTTTGTGTTCTGGTGCTAAAACTTTGCGATATGGTCTAACTTTTTGGAACTTTGGATATAACTTTCTACTCGTTGTGTCTAACTAGTATGAGTATGGGAGTAGCTTTGTAGGGTTTTCAGATCGACTTTATGGTTATGAGCCTAATTTTTTTGTGTGTTTTGGTGCTAAAATTTTGCGCTTTGGCCTAACTTTTGTGACTTTGGATATAACATTCTACTCGTTGTGCCTAACTAGTATGAGTATGGGAGTAGCTTTGTATGGTTTTCAGATCGACTTTATGCTTATGCGCCTAAATTTTTTTCTGTTTTGGTGCTAACATTTTGCGATTAGCCCTAACTTTTTGGACTTTGACTATAACTTTCTACTCGTTGTGTCTAACTATTATGACTATGTGCGTAGATTTTTAGGGCTTTTAGGTCGACTTTTTTAAAACGAACCTACATTTTTGTGTTCTGGGGGTAACATTTTTGTGGTTTGGCGTAACTTTTGGGACTTTGGATATAACTTCCTGCTCTTTGTGTCTTACAATTATGATTATATGAGTAGCATTTTAGGGTTTTTTAGGTCGACTTTTTGAATATGCGTCTACATTTTTTGTGTTCTGGTGGTAAAATGTTAGCGATTTGGCCTAACTTTTTGGACTTCGGATATAACTATCTGTTCGACACGTCTAACTAGTATGAGTATGGGAGTAGATTTGTAGGTTTTCAGATCGACTTTTGGTTATGAGCCTAAATTTGTGTGTTCTGGTGCTAAAATTTTGCGATTTGTTCTAACTTTTTGGACATTGAATCTAAATTCCTGGTCGTTGTGTCTAACTATTATGACTATGTGAGTAGCTTTTTAATTCGCCTTTTTGAATATGAGACTACATTTTTTTGTGTTCTGAGGGTAAATATTTTGCGCTTTGGCGTAACTTTGGGACTTTGGATATAACTATCTGTTCGATGCGTCTAACTAGTATAAGAATGGGGGGTAGCTTTTAGGGTTTGAGATCGACTCTTTCCTTATGAGCCTAAATTTTTTTTTTTTTGTTTTGGTGCTAAAATTTTGCGATTTTGCCTAACTTTTTGGACCTTGACTATAACTTTCTACTTGTTGTGTCTAACTATTATGACTATGTGCGTAGATTTTTAGGCTTTTTAGGTCGACTTTTTAATACGAACCTATATTTTGTGTTCTAGGGGTAACCTTTTTTGCGATTTGGCGTAACTTTTGGCTTTTGGATATACCTTCCTGCTCGTTGTGTCTAACTATTATGCCAATATGAGTAGGTTTGTATGGTTTTCAAATCGGATTTTTGCTTATGAGCCTAACTTTTGTGTTCTGGTGATAAAATTTTGCGCTTTGGTCTAACTTTTTGGACATTGAATCTATATTCCTGCTCGGTGTATCTAACTATTATGACTATGTGTGTAGAATTTTACGCTTTTCAGGTCGACTTTTTAATACGAGCCTATATTTTGTATTCTGGGGTAACATTTTTTGCGCTTAGGCGTAACTTTTGGGATTTTTGCTATTACTTCCTGCTCATTGTGTCTAACTATTACGCCTATATGAGTAGGTTTGTAAGGTTTTCAGCTCGACTTTTTGCTTATGAGCCTAAATTGTTGTGTTCTGGTGCTAAAATTTTGCGATTTGGTCTAACTTTTTGGACATTGAATCTAAATTCCTGCTCGGTGTGTCTAACTATAATGACTATGTAAGTAGCTTTTAAGGATTTTTAGTTCGCCTTTTATATATATATATATAAAGACAAAAATATGTACTCGGCTGAACGTTTACACTGTAATGTTATTTATAAAATAACTGCTTTAGTATAAAAACTGGTTTAAAATATGCATATTTTGATATAGATTACGTCTAAATATGACTAACACTAACCGGGTCGCCTTGTTTTTTTTTTTTTTTTTTTTTGTCTTTCAGCGTTGTCATTAATCATCGAGCTGTAAAAGGTATTAAGATATTCGTTCTATTAGTCTGTTGACTTTTATCCTATAGTAATAACATAGGTTTAGACAAACAGCGAACTAGAGTGAATAATCTATAAACATACAGCTATACATACATACACACACACATACATACAATCACAAACAGACAGAGAGAGAGAGAGAGAGCGAGACAGAAATATACCTTAGTTACGAAGCCGGCACATTGATGAAAGAAAATAACTTGTTATACTAAAAAACTATATCTTGTTTGGTATCTATTTGCATGTCTCGAGATGCAGGATTTAAAAATAAATAACGTATATTATAAAAAAAAAAAAATATATATATATATATATATATATATATATATATATATATATATTAGTAGTAAATTACTTGTTTATTTAGTAACGCGCCTATGTGTTAAAGTTCACCTTTTTAGTGCACGCACAATAAACCCTCAAGTGCTATACAATGTCACACGCCACTCGCGAGAGAGCAATTATATCAATTATCCCCGGGACGCGTGTGGAACAATAGCCTTCTTTCGGTCAATGAAGCGTACTCGTACAGATTCATTCTGTGGTGCTCTATTGGCTACCATTAATATGGGTATTTATTTTAATGTTAAACAGGATTAGTTACAAGTATAGTAGCTTTATTGTTTTTAAAGGAACTAAACATTAAACATATAACTACTCTTAAAATTATCTTTACAACGAGTCCAAACTCGACTATATGTGAATAAAAAATAAGCTAACCATCACTATCATGTGTCGTTCTATCTGATAATAATTCCGGGTTTAAAAACGATTATTTAGATGATGAAAATACAAGAAAAATTTTTGGGACTTACCCCTAAACATCAGTTTCTTCTTCTATCACATTACCATGACAGACTGTATAAGATGTAGGGGTGTTAATGTGTACACCATACGAAAGGTCGGTCATTTTACCTTTGTTAGTGTAATACCGTCGCTCAACTATGATTATCTATAATATTCATCTTACTACCACTATAGGGCAGACCTCTTAGTTATACATCACGTATGCGTCACCTTTATTAATAACATTAACGGTAAGTTACGACTATCATATAGGTACAGATGTTTGTGGAGTTCGCGTTTTGGGGTAGATTCTTTTAGTGGTTCTTATTGCTTACGGTGTGTTGATATTGATAACCACTTTATAGTGATGTAACGAATGTGTATGGACATATTGGGTGAGCGATTGATCGCTCTACTTATCACTTCAATATATATTTATACAGCTATTTGTATACTGAATCACACAAACACACAATCACCTCTCCATCAAACCCTGCTATTCATCCGCTTGTTCTACGACCCACACACGTACACAGGTACCTCTCCATCAATAAACATTACATTTTGTATCAGTCAGCGAAGCTATCCGAAGACTGGTCCTTTTGTTTACTCTCTGAGTAATATGCACATACACACACATGAACACGCACACAGGTTTTTTTTTTGGTTCTGTTCCCAAATATACATGCTTTGTGAGGCAGCTGACATGTACTACACATATCTTTCCTCCTAAGCTCGTTGGGGTAAACTCTGGCTCTCTAACGACCATTGGACATATCTTAGTATTTCTTACACCTATGTTACAAATTCGATAATTCCAGTCAGCATAGCGACGCAGCGAGACCGCTTGGGAAAAAGAAATCTTTAATCTCACGGGAGCGGTTTATTGATTGGGTCATTATGTGGCACGGTGGGAGAAAATGACTGTTCGTTAATACCGCCAGCAAGATTTGCCAATATATATGTATGTATATATACCTACTTATGGTCCATATCTTAAATACGGGGCCCATTTACGTCAACGTAGATATAATAACTATTAACTTATTACTATTATATGTATATATACTCACCATAACTATGAAATAACTAACGTATCACTACTCCCTAATATGGTAGTTTCACTTCCGGAGTGGGCGTGGTCTATAGCCGGACAACACACACACACACTAGCTCCTATTGGAAGTCACTTTGGCGGGAAAAACTGATGTCCAATACATGACTCAGTAATTATCCCCTCAACCACGAACTCTCTTCATGGACTATACAACCCCTATTCATATATATATACATATATATCATGACATCACTCTGGCTTGGCGCAGCTTGGTGCAGCTTGGCGCAGCTTGGCGCAGTCTCTATATAACTCTTGTACTCATAGCGTACTGGACTTCGTAGGGTATACCCTACTCTTTGGTCAACTAAAAAAGTAAGACCATTTCCCTCCTGGTCTACTACTCACAGTGGATCTCAGACTGTGTTACAGAGCTCCTGCATGTGATCAGGATTCTCCTCGGATTTTCTCGAGATTCTCGAGGCGGATATCGCAGCACCTATGGGTTCGTCTGGTATGCACTGATGATAATCCTAACAACAAACATAAAATCCTTGCACACGTTCAGCTAGGGTTTGACCTGTGTATAGATAACCACGAGAACAATTCTACTTCTTTGGCTGTAAACCCATCCTCTTCCGCCCCAACCCCTCATAGAAAACCCACATTTGAAATTCGAAAAAGAACGAGAACAATGAGCGGCCTGAACAAAAAATATTTGATTAATCCCATAAAACCCCAGTGAGAAACAAAAAATATTTGATTAATCCCATAAAACCCCAGTGAGAAACAAAAAATATTTGATTAATCCCATAAAACCTCAGTGAGAAACAAAAAATATTTGATTAATCCCATAAAACCCCAGTGAGAAACAAAAAATATTTGATTAATCCCATAAAACCCCAGTGAGAAACGGAAACAATTTGTACTAAGTATGCAAATGAGAGCACGGTGCTTCCAGCAAGTCTAGTTCAACAACAACGAGTATAAGTTGTTCTGATATTACTTTTTATTATTACTTTAACAGATTAACCTGTCTAGTCTGGCCAAGCGAGCAGGGATCGAAGAGGGAAGAAAACCCGGTACTCAAAAAAGTCGTGCTGAAGTCGGATGTGTTGGGCCGAAAGGCGCAAATATCACAGTGGTACACTGCGAACTACAACACAACGCAAACACGTCCACTTAACGTCCTTTTAAGGGCGGATGACGAAGAGGAAGTCTACAGTCTACGAATACTCTAGAATACTTTAGTCATCCGGCGAACTCATCCATCCATCCATATTACTTTTTCTCTGTTTCATTTACTCACATATGTCAATCCAACATGAAACAAAAAAATAATCTTAATTTACTAATTTATGCGAAGTGGATTTTTTGAAAATTATTCTACACTTCCCACACGTTTTAACCAACTAAATAAAAAAAAACATGATGTGAAAAAATGTACTTTAATGAAAGTACTACTTGCTAGCCCTTATCAAAGCACATTCCGCCTCGATATCGTCTCACGCCAGCAAAAATGAGCGATAACATCACGTGTAGATGTAAAAATAAACGATGTAATGCCTTTGTAAGAAAGAACGTTCAAATATGTTACACACTGTAAACTTTGATATGAAATATTGTATCTAAAATCTAAATCTAAAGAGCTCCCGTCCCGCCAAGTGACGTATAGGGAATATGGTGTTAGTGACCATAAATTTTACAGACCTTCGGCACATGATTTTTGGGGTAATGTGGTCGGTATTACACCCGTGCCGCTTTGCATTTCCAGTAAAAATCTGGTACCCATTAAAGGCTGGGTGAACCGGAAGCCGTCGCTTGGTATCGAACCCTACTTCTTGTCCTTTGTAGTCCAGTTACTAACCACTGAGCTATCGCGGCCCCCAAAATATTGTATATAAAGTAAAAAAAAAAAACTAGTGATTCTACCCAGTATATGTGGAATCGGATGTTAGCGTCCATGTTTTTAATGTTATTATTTGCACATTTGTGGTTGAATGTGGCCAGACAGAACCACACCAAGCCGCCGTGCTTCCCTGGATAAACCCGTTGGTAAAAGAGGTTAATGAACACCAAAACTAAGTTGGAAGGGACACACACAATTCGACGACAGTTGAGAATTGAACTCGACAAGTCTGATCAGCTGAAGGGTTCTCTAACTACTTCAACGTCATTACTTTTCGAAATGCTGTGACTAAAAACTGGTAGATTCACTTTTGGTAAACTAAATACTGACAGTTTTAATATTAGTAGACTAAATACTGACAGTTTTAATATTAGTAGACTAAATACTGACAGTTTTAATATTAGTAGACTAAATACTGACAGTTTTAATATTAGTAGACTAAATACTGACAGTTTTAATATTGGTGGACTAAATACTGACAGTTTTAATATTGGTGGACTAAATACTGACAGTTTTAATATTAGTAGACTAAATACTGACAGTTTTAATATTGGTGGACTAAATACTGACAGTTTTAATATTGGTGGACTAAATACTGACAGTTTTAATATTGGTGGACTAAATACTGACAGTTTTAATATTGGTGGACTAAATACTGACAGTTTTAATATTAGTAGACTAAATACTAGTTGACTAAGTACTGGTTGATTAAACACTGGTAGACTAAACACTGGTAGACTAAACACTGGTAGACTAAACACTAGTAGACTAAACCTTGTTAGACTAAATACTGTTAGACTAGGTACTGGTAGACTAAACACTGGTAGACTAAACACTGGTAGACTAAACCTTGTTAGACTAAATACTGTTAGACTAAGTACTGGTAGACTAAACACTGGTAGACTAAACACTGCTTGACCAACACTGGTACACTCAATACTGGTAGATTAAGTATTGGTTGACTAATTACTGGTAGATTAACACTGAAAGACTAAATATTGGTAGATAAGTACTGATTCACTAATTACTTGTAGGCTAAGTACTTTTGACTAAATACTGGTAGATTAAACTAATATTGACTAAAATCTATTAGATTAAACTAATATTGACTAAAATCTAGTAGATTAAACTAATATTGACTAAATACTGGTAGATTAAACTAATATTGACTAAAATCTAGTAGATTAAACTAATATTGACTAAATACTGGTAGATTAAACTAATATTGACTAAATACTGGTCGACTAAGGGAGCCGCGGTAGCTCAGTGGTTAGTGAACTGGACTACAAAGACAAGAGGTAGAGGTTCGATCCTTATCGACGGATTCCGGATGCACCCAGCCTTAAATGGGTACACCGGAAATTTTCTGTAAAAGTAAAACGGCACGGACATAATTCCGACCACATTACCCCAAAAATCAATGACCGAAGGTCTGTAAAAATGATGGTCCACGCCATTTGGCGTGACTGGCTCCTTACTTTTTTTTTTTTAACTATAAGTAAATAAAAGTACTGTAAGTTGTTTAAATACTGGTTAAACAATTATGTAAGTTGAATCAAATATTATATGTGGACTGAATGCTACTTTTTACTAAAAATGGTTGAACAAATACTGTAAATTGATTAAATACTGCTATCTTACTAAATACATCAAGCTGGTTAAATATTGTAATATGACTAAATGATGTAAGCTGACTAAATATTGTAATCTAATCGAATACTGTATGTTTATTAAATACTTGCAAATGGTTTAATATTGTAAGTTGACTAAATACTTTACGTTGATTTAATATTGTAAGTTGACTAAATACTTTACGTTGGTTTAATATTGTAAATTGACAAAATACTTTACGTTGGTTTAATACTGTAAGTTGAGTAAATACTTTAGGTTGGATACTGTCATCATCATGTGCCATAGCGGTTGGCGTAGGCAATCATGTACTTCAACAATCTTCTATCTACAGTGCATCGTATCAGTTCTATTGTTGGCTGTTTTCCATGCCATGTTACCAAGTTATCCAGTATTTTCTCTCTTTGTCGTCCGCGATCTCTCTTTCTTTTATTTTGCTAGTTGTAACCAAGTATTCCAAATTTCCTCTTCTCATGTGGAAGGTGGTGGATGGTGTTGTGGAGGGGCCGACAAGTAGTGCCGTTATGGTCCCCACACCGCGATGACAGACAGAGGATCTCAAGTATAGAGACAATGGCTGCGATCTCCGACTAGTACAGTCACTGCCAAGAAGGAAAGGAATGGCAAACTACCTTCTTATATTGCCCTGTATAATTATGTTAAAACACAACTCGATATCTACAGCTAACGACGTTAATAGGGACACCACAGCCACCTGGTTCGGTATGGAGCGTCATGGATACTGTAAGTTGACTAAATACTTCACGTTGGTTTAAAAGTGTAGGTTGAATAAATACTTTACGTTGGTTTAATACTGAAAGTTGACTAAATACTTTACTTTGGTTTAATACTGAAAGTTGACTAAATACTTTACGTTGGTTTAATACTGAAAGTTGACTAAATACTTTACTTTGGTTTAATACTGAAAGTTGACTAAATACTTTACGTTGGTTTAATATTGAAAGTTGACTAAATACTTTACTTTGGTTTAATACTGAAAGTTGACTAAATACTTTACGTTGGTTTAATACTGAAAGTTGGCTAAATACTTTACTTTGGTTTAATACTGAAAGTTGACTAAATACTTTACTTTGGTTTAATACTGAAAGTTGACTAAATACTTTACGTTGGTTTAATATTGTAAGTTGACTAAATACTTTACGTAGGTTTAATATTGTAAGTTGACTAAATACTCAAGTTGGGTTAATATTGTAAGTTTACTAAATACTCAAGTTGGGTTAATATTGTAAGTTGACAAAATACTCAAGTTGGGTTAATATTGTAAGTTGACTAAATAATTTACGTTGGTTTAATATTGTAAGTTGACTAAATACTCAAGTTGGGTTAATATTGTAAGTTGACTAAATACTTAAAGTTAGTTTTGTATTGTAAGTTGACTAAATACTTTACGTTTGATTAATATTGCAAATTGACTAAATACTTTACGTTGGTTTAATATTGTAAGTTGACGAAATACTCAAGTTGGGTTAATATTGTAAGTCGACTAAATGTTTTACGTTGGTTTAATAGTGTGTAATCTAGCTAAACATTATCAGCATCGTGAGCCGTCCGTAACGAATATTGGCTTCCATGGTGCGCCTTTATGGTCTGCTGTTTGCTGTGGTGGCACACAATGTTCCCACAGTTCATCTATTGATGTTGTCAATCCATTTCTATTTAATCTCTGACTACACTTGTTTATTTCACCCATGTACTTTTCCATCTGGGAGCCGCGATAGCTCAGTGGTTAGTGAGCTGGACTACGAAGGACAAGAAGTAGGGTTCGATCCCAACCGACGGCTTCTGGTTCACCCAGCCTTTAATGTATGTAAAGTAAAGAGCCCCCGTCACGCCAAGTGGCGTGTAGGGAATATGGTGTTAGTGACCATAAATTTTACAGACCTTCGGCACATGATTTTTGAGGCAATGTGGGCGCTATTACGCCCGCGCCGCTTTACTTTCCCAGAAAAAAAAATCCGATACTCATTAAAGACTGGGTGAACCGGAAGCCGTCGGTTCCCGTTGAATGAGGTCAAGCTCGGTAGAAAATCTGGCCATTGTAGAAATACCTGGCAAGGAAATGTTCCACTTCAATAACCTTGAAGTTGTGTGGATTATGTAGTTGGGTAAATACACTGGAATTTTGTTTCTTTTTTAGTTATTAGCCAAATATGTTAATTTCTTTCTTGAGCATGTAATGAAAGGTAGAAAGATGGGAAAATATAATGACGGTTAAACAAATTAATGGAGGAAAGGAAGATGTAAGCAGAGTAAAGATATCTTGTTACAATGATACTGTAAGAAATCAACAGCTAAATGTAAATGGAAAACAGCTGATCAAGAAGGTGAAACAAAGAAAACGATCAGAAGCAGGACAGCAAAAGGCAAAAGCAACAGCAAGTTTAAAAAACCTAGACAAAACATGGAAATAAAAAATACTAAGCAAGAAAATTAAACTCAGAATGTTTAACTTAAACGTATTGTAAATCCTTGCCTACACATGTGAAAGAGTGAATCAATTCAGGGGAAGATGTATGTTTACAGCACTCGGAAAAAATGACAAATAATCAACAACAGAAACAAATATGGACCAAGGCAGGGTCGAACCCGTACTCAGTGGCACAGCGCCTTGCCACGAAAAACCAAACGCTAGGGAACACTGCCACTCAGCTAACTTAAAAAAAAAAAAAAAACTAAGTTAGCTGAGTGGCAGTGTTCCCTAGCGTTTGGCTTTTCGCAGCAAGGCGCTGTGCCACTGAGTACGGGTTCGATCCTGCTTTGGTCCATATTTGTTTCTGTTGTTGATTATTTGTCATTTTTTCCGAGTTTAGAAGGATCATGATCAAGACCAAGCAGATGCGCATAAAAAATCAGTGAAGAGACAAGGTCGCCTACATCGTAGATCATGGGTGTATTGGTTGGTCTCGAGGCAAGACGCCGGCCTCGAGACAGAGAGGTTGTGGGTTCAAATCCCAGCTACACCGGTTGGGATTTTTATTTTTGATTTCTCTCTGCGCCAAACACCCCCTGGTCTCAGCAGTGAGGCCCGGCTTGAAACGTCAATTACCCATCGACGGAAAATATATGAGTACCTCCGAAGTCGGAGTTATCTGCCTGTGCGGCGAGGGACCCCTGTGCACACGGCTGTCAGTGAAAAATACATTAACACGCAAAATTAAGTTCTTAGTCTCTAGGGACTTCGTCAGAGGTAAAAGCTGGCGATCGAAAAAAAAATTGGAGAAGATGATACTTGACAAGGAAGTGGATAAAGAGAAACTGCAAGGAGGTGCTAATAAAAATAAGGCACACGGTCAATCTGGCTCTTTAATTATGATGGTTTGGCTATAGTGTGGCAACCGGGTTCCTGACCATGATCAGGGAAGATTAGACCCACTGTTACCTGCGATGCACGTTTTAAGAGGCCATTAATTAGATTGGGGCCAAGGTCTTTGTCTGTGTTATGGAGTTCGTGCTTACGGAGTTGTAGCAATTTTCAGTGTGTGCTAGTGTGTGGCATGCGTACAAGATACTGGTAAACGTGTTGAGGAGGGGATCTGAGCATTGCAGTGTTGTCCGTTGTACAATGAAGATGATCTCTCGACTAAACTAAACTAAACCAAACCAAACCAAACTAAACTAAACTAAACTAAACTGAACTGAACTGCTGATTTGAACTGAACTGAACTAAACTAAACTAAAACTCAACTCAACTCAACTGAGCTGAACTGAACTGAACTAAACTAAACTAAACTAAACTAAACTAAACTAAACTCTTATAGTTTTAACATTTTTATCTTTTAATGCGATTCTTTTAGAATGTGAAGCTCACTTGGCCGTAAGAATTACAATTTTACTATCTTTTTTATTATAATAAAATACTGAACTGTAAATCTACAAAGAAAGGCAGGAGACAAATGTAAAAATAGAAGAGAAGTAAATAAAGCAAGTGAGTGAAGTCATACTAGTAGGGAGTTTATTTATGCACGACAACCAAGTAACAACTGAAAGAAAACTCAAGTTGTAGCCATGTCAGACAATTGGACAAATAGAAGTATTAATGTTTAATAAAGAAGTCACAAAAGCAACAAAAACAGCAGACAATTCTTGAACTCATTATTCATCATAAAGTTGTGCTAACAATACCAGAATTGGATACATGATTCTACAACTCACCAACAAGATAAAACAACATTCCTTAACTCAATATTCATCCTAAGGTTGTAACAGCTATTCCAGAATTGGATACTATGTTCTACAATTACCAATAAGAAACAAACAATATTCTTTAACTCATTTTCCATCCTAACTTTGTGCCAATAATGTCAGATTTGGATATTAGATTCTGCAACTCATTAATAAGATAAAAACAGCATTGTTAAGCTCATTGATGTGCTATAATGCCAGAAACGGATACAAAACTCTATAAATGCAAAAAAGAAATTTAAAAATAAAAGCACCGAAATTAAATACTCCGCACAGTGGCGGATCTTTAAAGGAAGCAAGGGAGGCCACGATTTCTCCAATATTTTATCACAATACATAACACAATCACACTCCATCTCAAAGAGTTAAATGCCAGAATACAACCAGCCACTGTATTTTTTAGTATAACCGTGATTCAAATAATTTGAGCCGTTACTAAAAAAATGGGCTTCAATGTCTTTGGAGGTCAAACCTACTACAACCGTACAACGGCATCTATCGACCTTGCAAAGTGTATGAAAACTAGTTATACCATTTCTGTAATCCGCTCCTCTTTACTATGGCAACAGGCGAGCAGCAAATAAGATGGCGTATTATCTCTTTATCGAGATATATAGAAGTAGAGTCAATAGAAGGAAATTTATCTAGTTTAGAATCATAGCACTGCTTCTATATAACAAACTTGAACGGAACCGGAAGAGATGTTACTTATCAGCAAAACCATGTTTTTTCATAGCTTACAATGCAAATAATAACGATATTATGATGTAATTATCATTATTTTAATTTAGGGCAATAATTTAAGGAACTATTTTAAATGACGTAAATTGCAGTAATGTCCATGTCGCAAACTATCAGGTCAATCTAAAAGTCCGAGCTCACGTCCTGGCCACCTCAAATTTTGAACCCATCATCCTCCGCTGGTGCTTGCCTAGGACAGTAATCATTTTGACGGATAATTCTAAAAGATAAGAACGGAGAAGGATGTTAAGAATCACTTCCGTAGTATCAAGACAGAATAACAAATGAACAGTAAGACCAAGTGAAACTATTGAATCAGCAAAAGCTATAAAAACAACAGTCCAACGAGAAGAAGACGGAAAGAAACAATACTCGAAATATACATTATCAAGAGACAAATGCTTGAGCAGAAGAGACATTTAAAGGATCAAAAGAAAGTTCTTTCACTTCCTCTCTCTCTCTCTCTCTCTCTCACTCTCTCTCTCTCTCTTTCTCTCAAACGTCAATATGCAAAAGATGAAGAAGAGAAAAATAAATTAGCAGAAGATAATGAGTGTCAATATTTAAGAATCAAATTATCAAATTTACAAGAAATTATGCAAACTAAATTATATAATTCAATTATTCAGCGGAGGGAAAGCAAAGAATTCTAACAGAAATCCATATATAGATTTAAACACGACAAAAGCACTCTTAATGCATATTTTTGTGAATATTGAAATGTATACTTACAAGCATAATAAATACTAAGACAATAAGTATTCCTTAAACGTTGACAGTAGTAACATAGTATTGCATATATATATATATATATATATATATATATATATATATATATATATATATGTAAAACATTGGTAGAATTTGCCACGAGAGAAGCTGTTCAACAAAAACGATATCTCAAAATATAAAAAAATATATGAAATAGCCTCCACTCGACCATCTGACAAGAAGAAAAGGGCCATATATATATGAAGATAATAAAGATAAATACTGTAATATAAAGTCTAGAACAAATTGTAATGAAAAATCATATTCATCATCATCGAGTGCCTTCTCCGCAAAGAAGGTTGGCTATCATGGAGCGCCATTCTGCTCTGTCTCTTGCTTTAATGGTGCAGGTTGTCATAGGCTGATTTGTCCATCTTTTGATGTTACTCGTCCATGTTAGTCTTGGTCTGCCTCGGCCTCTTTTACCTTGTATTTTTCTTTCCAAGATTACTTTTAGTAGGCTGCTGTGTCTTATAACATGACCCAAAAATCGTATTTGTCTTGTTTGAATTGTGTTTAGTAGTCCTCTTTTCATTTTTAGTTGTTTTGTTTTAAGACTTCATCGTTTATTTTCTTTTCTTTCTATCCACTTCTATCAATTAGAAATAATATAAGAAATATGCAACATATCAGAACATACATATATAATAAAGATAAAGACTAATACAAAGATTAGAATAAGCTGTAATGGGAAATAATATAATAAATATACAATATATCAGTACGAGTACATACATACGTTTCTCCCTAAGACATTTCTTTCCTTTTCACCTCATCACTTTCACATCCATTGAATTACTGCTGCAGAAAACGTAATTTCCAAAGTAAGTAATGATTCATGTTTCGTGGAATTATTCCGTAAATACGTTCCTGGAAACATTTTGTGTGACCTTATAACGTTAATTCTTGATTCCTGTTTATTTTTCCTGGATGGAGTTAGTTTATTTTTAAATGTTTCTTTAATTAGATCTTATTTCTTTTAGTTTATTATGATATTATAAAGAATAAAAAACGGCATACACCATTTAGATTATTGTTTTGCAATTTGTTTACGAAAATGGCGGTCTGAATGGAGGGAAATAGAAGTGGAGCGGCTGTTAACGGGAGACACACAAGCAGGCAGGCCAACCCGCGCCATATTGTGGCGCCACAGGACATTCCGACACCACCTGTTGTGTGATGGGCGTTATTTTCTTCTTGTGGACACCTTTATTTGTCTGCTTTTCTATCTATCTATCTATCTATCTATCTATCTATCTATCTATCTATCTATCTATCTATCTATCTATCTATCTATCTATCTATCTATCTATCTATCTATCTATCTATCAGTCCGTCCGTAAGTCTATATGTCTGTCAGTCCGTCCGTACGTCCGTCAGTCTATATGTCTGTCGTCTATCTATCTATCTATCTATCTATCTATCTATCTATCTATCTATCTATCTATCTATCTATCTATCTATCTATCTATCTATCTATCTATCTATCTATCTATCTGTCTGTCTGTCTGTCTGTCTGTCTGTCTGTCCATCCGTCTGCCTGTCTGTCTGTCTATCTATTTGTTTTCTTTATATACTTCATCTCTTTATTTCTCAGTCTACATCGTTCTGTTCCCGTCAACATCCGTCTCTTTATTTCATTCAGACTCTAATTTATCTTTATCTCTATCACTCTATTATTCTCAGCATCTGTTGTTATTTATGTCACTTGTTACAATCTCTGCCTCTATCTATTTCTCTCAAACTTTACCTCTATATTACTCTATTCTTCTAGTTTGCATCTCTCTATTTCTTTCAGTATCATTTCCTTTATTTCTCTCACATATATCTCTCTATTTCTTAGACTTAAAGTGAGAGATTTTTTTTTTAAAGTCTAAGAAATAGAGAGATATATGTGAGAGAAATAAAGGAAAAGATACTGAAAGAAATAGAGAGATGCAAACTAGAAGAATAGAGTAATATATAGGTAAAGTTTGAGAGTAATAGCTAGAGGCATAGAAAGAGAAAGATAGAAAGTGAAAGAATTTTTGTTTTGTTTTATAGTCTATCACAATATTTCTTTTTCAGTTTCTTTATTTCTCATATTGAATATCTTTTTAATGCTCTATTTCTCTTCTCTCGACTTTTTGAATCTATTTCTCTCAGCTGCTGTCTGTCTCTATTTCTCTTAAATGTTTCTCTAAATATCTTCATTTATCTCTATCTAACTTTTCTTTTCCTCCTCAGCAACTCTTACTTTCTATACGGTCCAGTATGCCATTAATCACAACTAACTGGTAGCGTGGAGGTTTGGCCTATTGGTCGAGTATGTGGTTGCTTAAAGGTGTAGTTGTTGGCGGTGTGCTTGTGATTGTTGCAGAGGACGAGATTGTAGTTGTAGTAAGGATTGTAGTGATAGTAAGGATTGTAGTGGTAGTAAGGATTGTAGTGATAGTAAGGATTGTAGTGATAGTAAGGATTGTAGTGATAGTAAGAATTGTAGTGATAGTAAGGATTGTAGTGGTAGTAAGGATTGTATGATAGTAAGGATTGTAGTGATAGTAAGGATTGCAGTGATAGTAAAGATTGTAGTGGTAGTAAGGATTGTAGTGATAGTAAAGATTGTAGTGATAGTAAGGATTGCAGTGATAGTAAAGATAGTAGTGGTAGTAAGGATTGTAGTGATAGTAAAGATTATAGTGGTAGTAAGGATTGTAGTGATAGTAAAGATTGTAGTGGTAGTAAGGATTGTAGTGATAGTAAGGATTGTAGTGGTAGTAAGGTTTGTAGTGATAGTAAAGATTGTAGTGGTAGTAAGGTTTGTAGTGATAGTAAGGATTGTAGTGGTAGTAAGGTTTGTAGTGATAGTAAAGATTGTAGTGGTAGTAAGGATTGTAGTGATAGTAAGGATTGTAGTGATAGTAAAGATTGTAGTGGTAGTAAGGATTGTAGTGATAGTAAGGATTGTAGTGATAGTAAAGATTGTAGTGGTAGTAAGGATTGTAGTGATAGTAAGGATTGTAGTGATAGTAAAGATTGTAGTGGTAGTAAAGATTGTAGTGGTAGTAAGGATTGCAGTGATAGTAAAGATTGTAGTGATAGTAAGGATTGTAGTGATAGTAAGGATTGTAGTGATAGTAAGGATTGTAGTGATAGTAAGGATTGTAGTGATAGTAAGGAGTGTAGTGATAGTAAGGATTGTAGTGATAGTAAAGATTGTAGTGATAGTAAGGATTGTAGTGATAGTAAAGATTGTAGTGATAGTAAGGATTGTAAGGATTGTAGTGATAGTATTTGTGGCAATTACAGTTGTGATTATTGTGGTGACGGTTATTGTGGTGAATGTTCATACTTAGTGATTGCTGTGTTGTGATAATTATAATTCGTCGCAGTGATGATTGTAGTATTTGTGATGATTGTAGTATATGTGATGATTGTAGTGGCAGTGATGTTCGTTGTGATTGTGATGACTCTGGTGATTGTAACGATTATAGAGTGGTGATTGTTGCGATTCGATAATTGTATGGTAAGCTTAGTAGTTATGATAATAGTTGCAATAATGGCGATGATTGTAATTGTGACTGTGATTGTAATTGTAATTTTAGAGAAGTCTATGATTGTAGAGATGGAAACGGATATTATGTTAGTGATTTTAACTATGTTGATGATAGTAGTGGTACTGGTCATCATCAAGTACCGGGCCTGCTGGCGTAAGTGATCATGTCTCTCCACAATTTTCGATCTCGACAGTTATTTATCATTTCTGTTGTTGACCTTCTGTCAAGCCATTCTCTTAAGCTGTCTGGTATCTTTATTTTCCTCTATCTCGTCGTCCCTCAATTTTACCAGTTGTTACAATATATTCCAGTTGTTCTGTTCTCATTACATGGCCAAAAAATGATGATTGTCTCTTCTTAATATTGGAAATTATCTCTCTTTTTGGTTTGGCCTCTTTCAGAGCGTCTTCATTACTCTTCTTAGCTGTCCATGGTATTCTCAACATTCTTCTGTAAAACCACATTTCTATAGACTCCGGTGATTTTCTTGTTTGTTGTCCTATTGCCACTGATTCGCATCCATATGTTAAGACTGGCTCTACATAACATTTTAAGAACTCTTTTTCTTGTTTCGATTGTCAAAAATGGATTGCATAGTATTTTCCTCATTTTTTTTAAAGCTGCTTTTGCCTAAACAATTCTGCATCTCTCTTCTTTTGTACATCTTCCGACTAAGGTTAACAAAGTTCCCAAATATTTAAATTCATTTACGTGCTTTAATATAAGTATACAAACAGTGGTACTGGTAGAGCTTGTAAATACGATTTGGTTGTGGAGTTGAAGCTTTTTATATTTGTAATGATGTTATTATTGAGTTATTAGCAGGTCGTCATCATTGCACTCCGAACCTGTCCATAGGTGCTCAGATCTCCTCCTCAGCAAGTCTCGAAGTGTCCAGCGATTGACGACTCCAGTTCTGTGTTGGTTGATTAGTCTTCTTACACTCCCACTAAGTTTCTCGTTTCTGGTTGTGCCCGTCTTAACTCCCATCTCTTTCATCCGAAGGAGTTGCGTAACAATGTTTATGATTATAGTGGTGTTTTATATTAACGGTGATGATTGAATTATTCGCACCGGGCCAAAAATTATTACATTAATAATAGTTCGATTATCCTGAAAATAGTGATTGCAGTCTGGACTCTAGGCTAGGAGACTGACATATTCAGGTCGACTGATAAGCTTGCAAGGTGACGGACGCACAAGCGAGCATTTATTGAAACGTGTAAACAGACACGAAATCAGATAGTGTTACTAATGGGATATACATTCTGTAGGATGAGAGGAGCGGTTAATTAGGTCGGCGGAAGACGCAGTAGGATCAAAGGGACGGAGCATAGCCATTTATGGGTTTACAAAGTCCTACGGGGCCGACAGGAAATTCCCGGAAACCTCAAACTAACGTGACGTGTTTTTTTTTTAAATCCCCCTTACCTTTTCGAGCAGGGGCAGTTTGGGTAGAGTGACGTCAGTCGTCTATAGCTCATTCAGATGATCACGTCACGTTAGTTGAAGGGTTTTCCGGTTTTGTTTTCTGCTCGTGGGATTGTATAAATCTATAGATGACTATGGACCAGGATCATGTACTGGTTTTGGAGTCTGGACTACCGCTGACATAATACATAAAAACATACATTATATTCAGTAGGCTAACATAAAGCAATATTTTCTAATGACTTCACTACATTTTAAATTACTTACTTATTTATGTTAATTATATCCGTCTTGTTTGGGACAAAAATGTCTTGATGACTTTGTCATTGAAAGTACTGTTGGGTTGGTTTCTAAGTTTCTGATGGAATGATTTCTCAATGGACATTAATGCCAAACCAGATAAGCGTTCTTGTGTCTGAGTTGAGCGACAATAAGATTTAATTCTCTTGAGAGCAGAAAAAGTTTTCTACAGATGCTGATGCCCATAACGTAGTTATAAATAGGTAAGAAAGTTCCGGTAATGAGACATAGTTTCACTTTCACTTTTTTACGATTCTGATTGGCTAGAGCTAAAAATAACATATGAAACCGCGTTCATCTAGTGGAAACACACCCTAAATAAATTTTGATTCCCATTTTTAAATGTCACGGTAGGTGTTACTTGGTCCCGATAGAGGAAAAATGTACCGCTGGCTCCTAGAGGTTTCAATGTAGAATAGTTATAACATTCACAAACGTTATAGTGGCCAGAGGAAAACCTTGCTTTAATAAATGCAAATCAAAGCAAATAAATCATACTGGCCTACGAAATGTGTAATAGAATATTCGAAAATTTGTAATATAATTATTTTAAAAATATAATAAATTATCATTTCCTTTTGTATTTCGCTAATATATTCAGGCTACCGGCGGTTGCTGCGGTATCGTGAGAATACGTCACTGATATGGACGGATGGCAGATCCCATAAGTGGTCTAATTGATAATATATAGATTATGTAGGATCAGAGGAACGGATGGTAGAAGGTTAAGGACAGACAGATAGACGAGAGGGTTAAGTAAGAGTGATCCAACGAGAGAAATAGTCGGATAGGAAAGTCAAGGTGGATGGTCGAACCAAGAGGATCGAATGGTAGAAGGTTAATGATAAAAGTAATGTTGAACGGGGAATCGATGGTAGAAGCATAATGATAAAAGTAATGTTGAACGGGGAAATGATGGTAGAAGCATAATGATAAAAGTAATGTTGAACGGGGAAATGATGGTAGAAGCATAATGATAAAAGTAATGTTGAACGGGGAAATGATGGTAGAAGCATAATGATAAAAGTAATGTTGAACGGGGAAATGATGGTAGAAGCATAATGATAAAAGTAATGTTGTACGGGGAAATGATGGTAGAAGCATAATGATAAAAGTAATGTTGTACGGGAAATGATGGTAGAAGCATAATGATAAAAGTAATGTTGAACGGGGAAATGATGGTAGAAGCATAATGATAAAAGTAATGTTGAACGGGGAAATGATGGTAGAAGCATAATGATAAAAGTAATGTTGTACGGGGAAATGATGGTAGAAGCATAATGATAAAAGTAATGTTGTACGGGGAACCGATGGTAGAAGCATAATGACAAAATTAATGTTGAACGGATGTTAGATCAGGTATACGACAAGGGTGCGTACTATACCCCTCTACTGTTTATTACATACATAGACTATATATGCAAGTTAGCCAACTTATCAGAGACAGATGAGAATGAGACAAACGAGCTTCTATTTGCAGACGATCGGACAGTAATACATGGAAAAATAGAACACCTACAAGAACACTTAAATAGACTCAAAACAGCACAGGCACAAAATACAACATGAAAATCAACAAAACAGAAGTCATGAATATGGCAAAAGAAAAATAGAACTTCAACATAACTATAGACGGCAGACAACTAAAACAAGTAGAAGAATTTCAATACCTAAGAAATCTAGTAACGAACGACAATTCACAGACAGCAGAAACAGACTCAAGACGAAATAAAGCTTGTCAATTCATTGGACAGCTATCACCACGATTATCTAACAAAGAAATAACTTTAGAGGCAAAACGGGCACTCTACAATACAATCTTCATCCCAACGTTATGCTACAAATGACAGTACTGGACCCTCGATGCAAGAACAATAAGAAAAATAACTTCTACTGAGATGAAATATGTTAAATTAATTACAGGAAACAGCCTGAAAGATAAGGTGAGAAATGAAGAACTGAGATAAAAAGCTTGGAATAACTACTGCCATAGAATATATAAAGAAACAACAGATAAGATTGTTTGGCCACGTGACAAGGCAGAAAGATCAAAACACACCACAACGAGCCACCTGCGAGTGAACCCACATGGTCGGCCACGAAAAGATGGAGTGTTAGAATATTGGAAATACTAGGAAACATAATATCAAAAGAGAAAGAGAGAAGAGCAAAAGACCGCAAATTATATTTCCCCTAGACACCGAAAAGCAAATGAGGAAGGAAAGAAGAAAAAAAAAATATATATATATAAAGTGTTTTTTCATAGATTCGCAATAATGAGAAATTGATTGGCCAGTGGTATCTAAATATAGCTCAGAACATTGAGGTTATAGTGGTATAGCTTTGCGCACACAGAGTACTCATATCTTAGTGAACTGTTAAAGCGATTCCTTTATATCAGCAAATAGACATGTATAAGAAAACAGACTAGAGAATTGAAGCCTGTTAAATGCGGATTTATAGAAGGATGGGAAGTATTGGATAGAAAGAAATGAAAACAAAAGAAGTTTTAAAACAACTACAAATGAAAAGAGAATTACTAAACACAATTCAAGCAAGACAAATGAGATTTTTGGAGAATGTTAAAAGTTACTAAATGTAATATTGGAAGGGAAAATACAAGGTAAAAGAGACAGAGGCAGACCAAGACTAACACGGACAAGATAAGTCCCAGCGCTATCAAAGCAAGAGACAGAACTGAACTGCGCTCCACGGTAGCCAAAGTTTGATGCAGAGATGGCACTCAGTGATAATGAGACGTGTACAATGAGTCGAAATTGTAACTATTTGCTTGTTTTTCTTACTGCTTAACATATTTTTGTAGAATACTTGAGGTATTTAACTGTAATCGATATATCAATGTCTGAAATTATTTCAGTTAATGAAATATTGTATAAATTAAACACAAAACGTATTCAGCAGCTAAACTAATAGAGCAACGAGACAAACTACAACGTTTTCTTAAAAAGAAAGCCTGCACCATGTTCAAAACAAAAAAAAATATAGCAAGATCAACATAATTAGAGAGAGGAGACAAACATAATATGATTCGGTAAAAGCCGCGTACAAAACAACAAATATACAAGGATCGACGCGATAAAATATAGCCCTACTCCAATGTCAAAAACTCTATCGTCAAATCAAAAATACAAACCTGTGTCTTGACAAGCCTAGATTCAATCACGAACTGATATGAGATGACAATTTGAAACATCGAATAGACGATACTAAAATTCCACGTAGAAGACAAATTGTAATTTCCACATTTTCACGTTAAATTCATAGAAGTGGGTTTTCGTCTGCTAGAAATATATCAAACTGTGACGAAACTCCACGAAGTGAAGAGCACCTCTAGGCACTTGACAACCTAAGCACAAACAAAATCTATTCGAAGCGTTCCTTATCACCTCCATATCAGCAGAACTTCAATTTAAAGGAAGTTAAAAGAAAAATATGAAAATATTTCCAATAAATATGGGATTTTTATTGAGCTTGTGAATCAAAAATTACGATCAATGAGTTGAAACAAGTCTCCGCCTGGTAAAGGTAAAGTAAAGGTAAAGTACGAGACTTGAACCGGCGTCTTAGCACGCGAGTTTACACCCATATGTGCTCGGCCGCCTTTCCAGAAATGTTCGGATATTTCTGTATAGTGTAGCCTCAAGCATCGAAACTCAGATGCGAAGCGACATTCCTCACCTTCCCAGGATAATATACCCTGGTACCCATTTCTGCCAACGGCTGGGTCGACCGTGGGGGTATTTTTTTTCCAACCACAAGTACAATTCACACTGCTCCCAGCGGGAATCGAACACGGGTTGTCCGAACGTCGGTAATCTAGTCGGGTGGTTTTCCCAACTAGGCTACCGAGGCCCCCCTCCGCCTGGTGCTCCTGTGCTTGCGTTCCTTATTTGCCGCTTAGCGTATGGGGTAGTGTTAGTTTAAGGCTTTTTGCTTTTTGGTTGTTTTTGTTTTCTGCTGAGACGTTTTCGAGTGTTTACAGTATTTCCAATACCCATGTAGTGTTTCTTATATACATATAGTATTCCGTATATTTATTTCGTGTTTCTTGTATCTATCTAGTATTTCGTATATCGATGTAGTGTTACTTGTATCCATCTAGTATTTCGTATATCCATATAGTGTTTTATGTTTCCATCTAGTATTTCGTATATCCATATAGTGTTTCTTGTATCCATCTAGTATTTCGTATATCAATTTCTTAATGATAATTATAGACGGCAGACAACTAAAGCAAGTAAAGGAATTTAAATACCTAGGACGTCTAGTGACAAATGACAATTCACAGACAGCAGAAATAGACGCAACAAAGCTTGTCAAATCATTGGACAGCTATCACCACTATTGCCCAACAAGGAAATAACTCTAGAGGCAAAGTGGACACTCTACAATACAATCTGCATCCCAATGTTGTGCTACCAGTGCCAGTCCTGGCCTCTAGATGCAAGAACAATAAGAAAATAACCTCTACTGAGATGAAATGTGTTAGACGAATGACAGGAAACAGCCTGAGAAATAAGATCAGAAATTAAGATCTGAGAAAAACGTTAGGGATAATCTCCGCCACAGAATATATTTTTAAAAAAATAACAGATACAATTTTTTTGGCTACGTTATAAGGCAGAAAGATCAAAAGACAACTCAACGAGGCTTCAGTAAACGTTGCGAGAACTCCAGACCGAAGGGACGACCACGAAAAAGATGGATTGATTGAATATTAGAAACACTAGGAAACATAACAGCAGCAGAGGCGAAAAGAAGAGAAAAAGATCACACATTATATCTCCCCTGGACGCTAAAGGGCAAATGATAAAGAACAAAATAAGAACAAGATGTTTCAATTTCCATCTGGTATTCGTATATAAAAGAAATTCAAGCGTTCTTGTGTTATTTCGAACGGATTTATTTGTGATTTACTCTTAAAGTTTGTCATATAAGATTACCATCCATTGTGATATTACGATCACGAACGAAAATGCAAAATGAAAGCGGGAAATCGACAACTACAACAACACAAAGAAAACAATAAGAACGTTTAATAGGTACTTGGAACATCTGCGGTTTTGGTGATAAAAGTACAGAAATAGTTGAATTTATGAAGAAAAGGAATATAAAAATCTTAGGATTAGCTGACACAAGAAAGAGAGGTAAAACCATTAAAGAAATACACCAAAGCTACACACTCGTCATGAGCGGAATTAACAACATGGCGGAAGTAAACAAACACGGGGTCGGTTTTATTATTGAAAGCAATACTGCCAAAAACATACTAGAAATAGATTACATCTCGGAAAGAATAATAAGTATCAAATTAGCAGAAAAAGAAGGAAATACCACATATATTCAAACATATGCTCCATGCAACGACACATATAGTGATGACAGCAAACAAGAATATTTTGATGAACTCTCAGCTACAATACAGTCAAAGTCGCAGAGAAATTGTTTGTACTAGGAGATTTTAACGGTAGAGTAGGACAAAGGCGAACACCATGGGAATTATACCTAGGACCATTTAGTGACATTAGAACAGAGTGTAACAGTAACGGTGAACACCTACTAAATATTTGTGCAGAACATGATCTTTATATAACAAACACATTTAATCAGCACAATCGTAACTAAATACTTACTTGGTATAAATAGAATGACACGGACAAGGCCTCCCAAATCGATTTTATTTTGACTAGAAGACATCAAAGGAGGGACATAACAGACTCAAGAGCTATATCAAATGCAATATTAGATACCGACCATAGGCCTGTTTTAATATGGCAAAAAAAATGGGTTAGGAAACAACAGATTACAAGACCTCAAGCACAAAGAATAGATCTAAAAGCAATAAAGAATGTAAACGTGCAAAAAGAAATAGAAGAATCCGTAACCAACAAATACCAAACCCGAATACAACCAACAAACATAGAGTAAGCATGGAAATAGTTTAAAGAAGGTCTAATAGAGTCAACACAAGAGAAATGCGGTCTGAAAAATATAGGAAAGAGCAGAAAGAAACTTACAAGATGGTGGAATGAAACAGTAAAATCAGCAGTGAAGCACAAGAAAGAAAAGTATAAAACGTGGCAGAAGACAAAAACAACAGAAGACTACAATCACTATAGACAAGCCAGAAATGATAGTAAAATAATAGTAAATGATCAAAGAACAAACAAAAGCAGACTCTTGGAAAGCTTTTGGTGAAGAATTGGCAAGAACATGTAGAGAAGAACCAAGAGAATTTTTCAAAAGTGTAAAAGCAATGAGAGTAAGAAATAATGATTATAACCCAACCACTATAATAAACGACAAGAACGGTAGGCCAATCAGCAGCAGGTAAACATGATAATCAGATGGAGAGAATACTTTAAGTAACTATTATATCAGGGAAATACAAACGGAAATACAGAGTTTAAACATAGGCAGTATGATGAACAGAAACCGAATATTCTTAAAGCAGAAGTAGAATGGGCATTGAAACAGAATAAAAAGAACAAAGCAACTGGTATAGCTGGAATAACAACAGAAATGCTACTAGCCTGTAAGGAAACAGCTATATATTGCCTTACTATAATATTAAAAATGGCGTGGGAAGAAAAAAAAGTCCCAGACGATTGGCAAAAAGCTATCATTGTCCCAATTTGGAAGAATAAAGGAAGCAAAAGGGAGTGTGCAATGTACAGAGGAATATTCCTATTGAGTCAAGTTGGTAAAATGTTTGCTAAAATATTGGAGAGGAGAGTAAGATACATAATAGAACCTCAATTAAAAAAAAAAAAGTAAAGTACCCCCGTCACGCCAGGTGGCGTATAGGGAATATGGTGTTAGTGACCATGAATTTTACAGACCTTCGGCACATGATTTTTGGGGTAATGTGGTCGGCCGCTTCACTTTCCCAGAAAAAAAAATCCGGTACCCATTAAAGGCTGGGTGAACCCGGAAGCCGTCGGTTGGGACCGAAACCTACCCCTTGTCCTTTGTAGTCCAGTTCACTAACCACTGAGCTATCGCGGCTCCCAGAACCTCAATTAGGTAATAATTAATTTGGATTCAGAAAAAGCAAAAGCTGTACTGATGCTATATTTACATTGAGACAACTATGTGAAAAAAAATAGAATATGACAGAAACCTAAATATAGTGTTTATAGATCAGGAAAAGGCGTTTGATCGTGTGGACAAGAACAAACTTTGGCAAACTCTAGAAACCTACGGTGTAGCAGGACAACTCATCATCATCATCATCGTGTGCCTTCTCCGCAACGAAGGTTGGCTACCATGGATCGCCATTCTACTCTGTTTCTTGCTTTGATGGTGCAGGCTGACATAGATTGATTTGTCCATCTTTTGATGTTACTCGTCCATGTTAGTCTTGGTCTGCCTCTGCCTCTTTTACCTTGTATTTTTCCTTCCAATATTACTTTTAGTAGGCTGTTGTGTCTTTTAACATGCCCCAAAAATTTAATTTGTCTTGTCTTAATTGTATTTAGTAGTTCTCTTTTTATTTTCAGTTGTTTTAAAACTTTATCGTTTGTTATCTTTTGTTTCCATCCAATTCTACCTATTCTTCTATAAATCCACATTTCAAAGGCTTCAATTTTCTGTTCTATTTTCTTGTCTAATGTCCACGTTTCTGCACCATATAGGAATATTGAGAAGATGTAATATTTTGCCATTCTTAGTTTCAGCCCTGCTGATATTTGTTTTGTTGTTAGTATATTTTTTTCTGACATTAAAATTACTTTTTGCCATTCCTATTCTTTGTTTATTTCAATTTTGCATTTTCCATCATTGGTTATAGTATGTCCCAGGTAGTTGTAGCTCTGGACTGCCTCCAGATGTATTCCCTCAACTGTGATATTTAATTGTAGATCTTGAGAATTTTCTTTGTTTATAATCATAGTTTTAGTCTTTTTGATATTCATTTCTTTTCATATTTTTTTGCTTATTATGTTTATCACATTAAGCAATTGTTGTAGGTCTTTAGGATTTTCTGCTAGTAGAACAGTATCATCAGCATATCTTAGGTTATTGATTATCTTTCCATTAATGTTTAGGCCTGGTATCTCTGAGATGTTTTTAAATATTTGCTCAGTGTATAGATTGAACAAGCTTGGTGATAGGATGCATCCTTGTCTTACTCCTCTTTTTATGTCCATGGGTGTAGAGTTCTCCTTGTTTTATCTTATTATTGCTGTTTGCTCCCAGTACAAATTACATATTAGTCGTATTATTATATATTAGCAGGACAACTACTAAATAATATAATGGCATTATATAAAAACAGTCAAAGTTGCCGTTAGAACATCGGAAGGTCTGTTAGAATGGTTTCAGGTTACAACAGGTGTAAGACAAGGATGTGCCCTCTCACCACTTCTCTTCATCATATATATGGACAAAATAAATCGGGGAACAACCAACAATAAGAACAAAATCAAATAACAATGTAGAGGTAGAAAATTCCAACATCAACGAGCTACTATTCACAGATGACCAATACCTAATACATGAGGATGAAAACCTGCTACAACAGCATATACCATCTCTAGATAAAAGTTGCACAAACTACAGTATGAAAATTAACACAGCAAAAACAGAGGCTATGAGAATAGGCAAATTAAAACACTCATTAAACATTAAGATCAAAGATAAAGAAATAAAATAAGTAGAGGAATTCAAGTATTTGGGTACAATGTTTACAGAAGATGGAAAACTAGACAGAGAAATTGACATGAGAATACAAAAAACAAATGTTATCACATACCAGCTTTCATCATTGTTAAGACATCCAAACATTTCTATAGCTGCTAAGCAACAAATGATAATAGTATTTTCATACCAACTTTGCGCTATGAAAGTCAAATCACAATTAAGAAAGATCAATACATGTGAGATGCGATGCTTGAGAAAAGTAACAAACAACACAAGAAGAGATAGAATACCAAATGAAATCATACGAAAAATGGTAGGAACAATACCCTGCCAAGAATATATAGAACAGCAACAACTTAAATGGTTTGGCCACCTGGTCAGAATGAATCCGCACAGATCACTATCAAGGGCGTTCTTCTCGAGAATGCATGGAAAAAAGACCAAGAGGAAGATCCAGAAAAGATGGATAGATGCAGTGACAGAGACATGTAACAACAAAGGAAAATCACTAATTCAGACAGTTCGAGCAGCTCAAGAACAACAAATGATATAACCACGGCACCTTTTAGGTATCAGTGAAAAGAGAGAAAATAAGAAGATTCCGTATATCCATGCCGTGTTTGTTTTATCAATATAACATTTCGTACACCCATCTAGTATTTCTTTTATCAATGTGCTGTTCCGATAAACTCATCTAGTATTTCTTTTATCAATGTGTTGTTCCGATAAACTCATCTAGTATTTCTTTTATCAATGTGCTGTTCCGATAAACTCATCTAGTATTTTGTTTATCAATGTGCTGTTCCGATAAACTCATCTAGTATTTTGTTTATCAATGTGTTGTTCCGAAAAACTCATCTAGTATTTCGTTATCAATGTGCTGTTCCGATAAACTCATCTAGTATTTCGTTTATCAATGTGCTGTTCCGATAAACTCATCTAGTATTTCGTTATCAATGTGCTGTTCCGATAAACTCATCTAGTATTTCGTTATCAATGTGCTGTTCCGATAAACTCATCTAGTATTTTGTTTATCAATGTGCTGTTCCGATAAACTCATCTAGTATTTCGTTATCAATGTGCTGTTCCGATAAATCCATCTAGTATACTGTACATGATCCTTTCTAAAATATTCTATACACAATATTCTATTTGGTCTTCTCCTTCTTCTTCGGCGATCTCATTGAACGGTATTACAAGAACGTGGTTGCGTTTCTTCGTTGTTTAGATCAAAATATACCGCATTTCGTCTTGATACATCCGAATTCAACAGGTGTCTTTTTAGCACAACGTTCCCCTAATTTTTGTCAATCCATACTCGCTCTGTCAAACTAGTAATTATGACTTCGTAGTCAAAACGGATAAGGAGAGCAGAATCTTGGTTAGTTATGATTCACTGTCACAGACGCAAGTAGTTTGATGTGCAGTTTGGTGTACAATGACTGAACCCAGTCCATCATCACGCAGCACTTCGTCTAAACCCTACTTGGTTTGGTGGTGATATTTTCCTTGTATTTTCCAGATAGCTATCTCACCAGGAGAGAGAATTTGGCGAGGTAAAAACTCGACAATAAATTTAAGTTTGTAATACAAAATTAGCACAAAATAGTGAGAGGTGTCAAAGAAGAAAAAAGTGGTGGAAAAATAATGGGAGTTCTAACAAAAGAAAAGTGAGGTGGCAAAGTAGTGGGAGGTGCCTTCTTCTTTCCCTCGTCGTTTGCCTTTCAGCGTCGAAGGTATATATAACTTGCGGTCTTTTGATGTTCTCTTCGCCTCTATTGCTGTTGTTTCCTAGTGCTTCTAATATTCCGTCAATCCATCTTTTTCGTGGTAGTTCTTTGGGCCTGGTGTTCTCGCAACGTTTATTGAAGGCCCGTTGTGTTTTGATCACTCTGCCTTGTCACGTGGTCAAACAATTTTATCTGTTGTTTCTTTATGTATTCTATGGCGGGGGCTATTACTAGCATTTTTCTCAGTTCTTCATTTCTGATCTTATCTCTCAGACTGTTTCCTGTCATTCGTCTAACACATTTCATCTCTGTAGAGGTTATTTTTCTTATTGTTCTTGCATCTAGAGTCCAGAACTGGCATTGGTAGCACAACATTGGGATGAAGAGTGTATTGTAGAGTACCCGTTTTGCCTCTAGAGTTATTTCCTTGTTGGACAATAGTAGTGTGGTGATAGCTGCCCAATGATTTTACAAGCTTTGTTGCATATTGAGCGGAAGGTGTAAGAATAGAAAAGTGGAAAAATAGTAGGAGGTGTGACACACAAAAATGGGGGGGGGGCAAAACAATAACAGGGGTGAGCCACGATAGCTCAGTGGTTAGTTAACTGGACTACAAAGGACAAGAGGTAGGGTTCGATCTCAACCGACGGCTTCCGGGTTCACCCAGCCTTAAATGGGTACCGGATATATGGGAAAGTAAAGCGGCACGGGCGTAATACCGACCACATTACCCCCCAAAAAATCATGTGCTGAAGGTCTGTAAAATTTATGGTCACTAACACCATATCCACCATACGCCACTTGGCGTGACGGGGGCTCTTTAACTCTCTTAATGAAAGGGGTGACAAAAATAATGGGACGTGGTAAGATAGCAGGCGTGGTTATAGAAACAGCAAGAGGTTTATCATTATGAAGACCCGGGGTTGGGGGGTGATTAACAATTTAAAGAAAGACAGAGGGCATCATCATTATCTAGATTCTCCTTCTTGAAGATTTATTTGACTGGCATAACAGCTATTCGAAAGTGTGTGTGCTCATGAGTGAGAAGTTCAGTCTCCGCAGCAGTCAAATTCAGCTCCAAGTATGGAGTGGGTCAAAATAAAATACGAATGGGGTGTTAAGAATATAGGTAGTTTATTTCTATAAATGGGGAAATTTAAAATAAAAATCAACCGTATGCTTTATGTTGAAATATCCGTCCCTGACAAGCAGTACTGGCCGAATATAATTTTTGTTCTTTAAGACAGATAAAATAATAGATGTTTAAGACACATGAAATAACAGACGTTTAAGGCACATAAAATAATAAACGTTTAAGGCACATACAATAATAAACGTTTAAGACACATAAAATAATAAACGTTTAAGACACATTAAATAACAGACGTTTAAGACACATTAAATAACAGACGTTTAAAGACACATACAATAATAAACGTTTAAGACACATAAAATAATAAACGTTTAAGACACACAAAATAATAAACGTTTAAGGCACATAAAATAATAAACGTTTAAGGCACATAAAATAATAAACATTTAAGACACATAAAATAATAAACGTTTAAGACACATAAAATAATAGACGTTTAAGACACAAATAATAGACGTTTAAGACACATGAAATAACAGACGTTTAAGACCCATAAAATAATAGACAAAACAATCCAAACGATATAAAAAGAAGGAGCGTTTAAATCCAGGAAGACCGCGTTATTCACTTAATACAAGGAACAAACGAAGAAACGCTTTGTTTTCTTGATTAGCACAAAGTGGTCAAGCCATGAACAGATGGCTGAAGGTGGGGTCTTTCCCTACACCCCAGTTATCGTGTTGACACTATCAGGCCAGCACACGGGCTCGCTGTGTGTGTCTGCTGATTAACACTGAATCAATGACAGAGTTCTACAAATTTAGCTCGGTCTGCAGGAGAACTCGTGTACCAGAAATATGTGCAACTAAATCACCCGGATCAGGGCTTTCCATTTATGACCAGACCGAATACGCCCACGCTACCACATGACAGGAATAAATAAACAGACACACAAACACACACACACACACACACAACCTAACGATGATATCAAGAAACTTGTTTAAAACAGAACATTTTTTTTTCTTTTTGCACACATTCATGATGTGCCGTGCCGACTCATGCGTGAAATATGCTCTACTCTTATTTTCTATTTATGTTTTTATGTAGCCGAGTAAGGATTGGGGGTAAAGCATTAGGCTGTTGGAGACAAGAGTTAGGGTTCAATCCATTCGACTGTGTATATTTTCATCCAGCCTTAAATAAGGACATACATTTTTGGTAATACTGGCGCAATACTGGCACAATAATGGCACAATAATGGCACAATACTGGCGCAATACTGGTGCAATAATGCACAATACTGGTGCAATAATGCACAATACTGGCGCAATACTGGCACAATACTGACTCAACACTAGCACAATAATACGCAATACTGGCACAGTACGGGCACAATACTGGCGCAATACTGGCACAATACTGCCGCAATACTGGCACAGTACTGGCACAATACTGGCGCAATACTGGCACAATACTGGCGCAATACTGGCACAATACTGGCACAATACTTGCACAATACTGGCGCAATACTGGCACAATACTGGCACAATACCGGCACAGTACTGGCACAATACTGGCACAATACTGGCACAGTACTGGCACAATACTGGACACATACTTCAAAAATTTGTCGACGGTTAAAAAATATTTAAAAAAAACATAGGCACTAACATAACATTTCCTGTATAGCACAGCACGTGACGGTTTATTTATTTCCTTTTTTTTCTTCCTCGTTTATGAATTGATGTTGCGATTATCGACTAAATAAATGATGCGACAAAGAAGATGATGGCGGTTCCAAGAAGGGTGGTAAACTATACCAGTTAGATACCAGTGTATCCTTAGGGAATCAAGGTGTTATATCGGGAAAAATACATAAATAAATGGAATATAATATATATAATAAATGGGTACCAGTGTGAATATTAAAAATGTTATAAAAGTTAAAAAAAAAAGTAAAGCGTCCCCGTCACGCCAAGTGGCGTATAGGGAATATGGTGTTAGTGACCATAAATTTTACAGACCTTCAGCACATGATTTTTAGGGTAATGTGGTCGGTATTACGCCCGTGCCGCTTTACTTTCCCAGAAAAAAATCTGGTACCCATTTAAGGCTTGGTGAAACTAGAAGCCGTCGGTTAGGATCGAACCCTACTTCTTGTCCTTTGTAGTCCAGTTCACTAACCACTGAGCTATCGCGGCTCCCTAAAAAATAATGTAATATGATATAATATAACATGATATAATATAATATAATATAATATAATATAATATAATATAATATAATATAATATAATATAATATAATATAATATAATATAATATAATATAATATAATATAATATAATATAATATAATATAATATAATATAATATAATATAATATAATATAATATAATATAATATAATATAATATAATATAATATAATATAATATAATATAATATAATATAATATAACATAACATAACATAACATAACATAACATAACATAACATAACATAACATAACATAACATAACATAACATAACATAACATAACATAACATAACATAACATAACATAATATAATATAATATAATATAATATAATATAATATAATATAATATAATATAATATAATATAATATAATATAATATAATATAATATAATATAATATAATATAATATAATATAATATAATATAATATAATATAATATAATATAATATAATATAATATAATATAATATAATATAATATAATATAATATAATATAATATAATATAATATAATATAATATAATATAATATATATAATATATATTAGTACAAGTGTAAATAAATTGAATATTTTAAATAATGCATGGATACTTGTGCGAACAGTCAGTTTAAATATAATATATAGCAAATGGGTGCCATCACGAATAAATAGAATGTAATATATAATAAATGGGTACCACTGTGAATAATTTAAATATAGTATGTAACAATTAGATCTCAGAAAAAAAATATCCTTGTTACCAGCTCAAAAGGAAAGAGTAACTAATCATCTTAGTCTCTGAGCATCTCGAACAGACGAAAAAATAATCAATTTATCAACACCCTAAAGATAGGAATCTCTGATAAATATGACTGAGGAACAGGCAAGATGACTGCTAAACATCTGCTACAATCATGTCCCACATATGTTGCAAAGAGTAGATTCATGTGGCCATTACCAATGCCAGGTCTGTATACGTTGTATGGAGATATCACCAGCTTTCAGCCGATCATTGTATTTCTGGAACTTAACCAAGACTGATGTCAAAAGATGTATGCAGCAACAGAAAAGAGAAGAAAAAAGAATAACAAACCAAGTGGCTCCTGGATCCATTTCCACATGATGAATTTTTTGTAGGATAGACTGGATTCGCCAAGCTTGAAAATGCGTAGCAAATATTTTTTTTTTTCAGGAAAAGAAAGGCGAGCTGGCGTGATATTGACCACACGCTGATGGTCACTTATGCGGTATTCCTCACAGATTATACACTTAGTTGCGGCAGATAGTCAAATAACACACCTAGATTGTAGAGGTGTTTTTGAACAATCATCGCCAAACAGACAGTGTACAGGCTTGTTTAAATCGCTTCATTAACACAATCATCGCCACACAGGCAGTGTACAGTCTTGTTTCTATCGTTTCATTAACACAATCATCGCCACACAGACAGTGTACAGTCTTGTTTCTATCGTTTCATTAACACACATTCGCCACACAGACAGTGTACAGTCTGGTTTCTATTGTTTCACTAACACAATCATTGCCACACAATCAATGTACAGTCTGGTTTCTATCGTTTCACTAACACAATCATCACCATACAGACAGTGTACAGCCGTGTTTCTATCGCTTCACTAACACAATCATCGCAAAACAGACAGTGTACAATCTTGTTTCTATAACTTGTTTTACCTGTTACGGCGCATGAAATATTCATGGTGGTTACACAGAAGACAATACGACGACTCATAAAGTGCTTAATAATCACAAGTAGTCAAATAAGTACTGACTATTATATATGAGTAGGAAGCCGCGATAGCTCAGTGGTTAGTGAACTGGACTACTAAGGACAAGGTTCGATCCCAACCGTCGGCTTCTCGGTTCACCCAGCCTTAAATGGGTACTGGATTTTTTATGGGAAAGTAAAGTGGCACGGGCGCAATACCGACCACATTACCCCAAAAATCATGTTCTGATGGTCTGTAAAATGTATCGACACTAACACCATATTCCCTATACGCCATTTGATGTGGCGGGGCTAAATATATATATATATATAGGTAAAGGTAAAGTACGAGACTTGAACCGGCGTCTTAGCACGCGAGTATACACCCATATGTGCTCGGCCGCCTATCCAGAAATGTTCTGATATTTCTGTATAGTGTAGCCTCAAGCATCGAAACTCAGATGCGAAGCGACATTCCTCACCTTCCCAGGATAATATACCCTGGTACCCATTTCTGCCAACGGCTGGGTCGACCGTGGGGGTATTTTTTTTTTTTTTTTTCCAACCACGAGTACAATTCGTGTCCGGTTAGCGCAATCGATAGGCGGTTGGCTTACCACGGCAACAGCCGGGGTTCGTAATCCTGGCGAGGACACCTGGGTTTTACTAATTCCCTAAAATTAGTAGGAGCCGCGATAGCTCAGTGGTTAGTGAACTGGACTACTACGGACAAGGGGTAGGATTCGATCCCAACCGACGGCTCCGGGTTCACCCAGCCTTAAATGGGTACCGGATTTTTTCTGGGAAAGTAAAAGCAGCACGGGCGTAATACCGACCACATTACCCCAAAAATCATGTGCTGAAGGTCTGTAAAATATAGGGTCACTAACACCATATTTCCCTATACGCCACTTGGCGTGACGGGGGTACTTTACTTTTTTTTACGAGTACAATTCACACTGCTCCCAGCGGGAATCGAACACGGGTTGTCCGAACGTCGGTAGTCTAGTCGGGTGGTTTTCCCAACTAGGCTACCGAGGCCCCCCGAGGCCCCATATTTATATATATGAGTGATTCAACTTAATTAGATCGTCGCCTTATATATTTTTGATAGTCCTAGTGGAGTGCATAACATTTGAAACATTTATAAGTGTTAATGTTCTTTACCTTGATGAGCTTAAGAGGTTGTCACCGCGTTTTATTTGTCGCATCTCTTCATATATCTTGCCTGTGACATTTCTAACACCCTCTCTTTCATTCAGGAGGGGAAAATATAATGTAAAAGAGGGAGAGGCAGACCAAGACTAACATGGACGAGCAACAGAAAAGAAGGACAAACCAGCCTATGGCAACCTGCACTATGAAAGCAGAGACATGAGCAGAATGGCGCTCCAAGGTAGCCAACCTTCAATGCGGAGATGGTACTCGATGACGATGATCTTTCATTCTATTAAAATACTATAACTCGGCTTGAGTTATTCTATGTCATTCTTTACCTACTTACTGCCATTCTACGAAATTATTGCAATCTATTAACTATGTACATCTCTTGAATACAAAAACGTTGAAATCTAGCGTTGGAATACTTCTGAACTAAACTATGTATTCGTGATTAATATATCTAACTTGAGTGGTATGATTAGAAAATACTTTTTATATATTTTATACATTTCTCTCTCTCGCTCTCTCTCTCTCTCTCTCTCTCTCTCTCGTTCTATCTCGTTATATGTCCTAGATGTTCTTGGTGTTTTATACCTGTTCTTCCATTTGCGTTGAGTGCGTGGCATCCTGATTGTCGTGCGCCTTTTGGCTGGTTGCCTCCGACTTCAGCACTTGAACTTGCTAGAGCAGACTGTGGTCTTGCTCGGTTGTAGGAAGGCCTGGCCAGTCTTAGTTTTCAGTCCTTGGTGACTGTTAAGCCCCATCCCCACGACAAGGAGCTGGCTGCTCTGTGGAGTCAGGGGCGAGAGAATAGAGCTACTGGCCAATCCAAAATAAGACCACTAAAATAATGCACTGGAATGCTGAAGGCATCAACAGCAAAAGAGATGGGCACAGTAAAAAGATAGAATTAGAAAATATCCTGCATGAAGAACAAATAAGCATATGCTGTTTGCAGGAAACCCATCTAAACAACGACATAGCCTTGAAGATTAGGGGATACCAGTGCTACCGATCTGACAGAATAAATAGACAAAAGGGCGGAATACTGACTCTTGTAAGGAACAACATTAATGCATGTCAGATTGAAGTGTATATGGATGGGGCGGAATATCAAATACTGCACCTCAGGACAGGAAATACAGACTTCCATCTACTTAACTACTACTGTCCGAGTGACCGCCCACTAGCACTAGACACAATTACATTAAAAGAAAGAATAATTGTATGTGGAGACTTTAACAGCCACTCACAGAGCTGGGGCTATGAACATATGGACAAGAGAGGCGAAGAGCTTGAAAATAATGGGCTTATACTATTAAACCAGGCAACAGATCCACCAACATTCAACTCCAGATCATGGCATACCACATCTACACCAGACCTTGCTTTCCATTCACCAGACCTGGATTGGAATATCACACGAATTGTTGGGAAACAACTTGGAGGCAGCGACCACCGACCAGTCTTTTTAGTGGTACAAAATAAGGCCATCAGGGAGAGCAGCACTCTCTCCAGATGGAATTACAAAAAGGCAGACTGGAAAATGTATCAACACTACACCAGTGTACTGACTAAAGATATAAATACAGATAGAGACATCAACAAAATAGTTGATGAATTCAGTAGACTAATAATACAAGCTGCCAGTGAAACAATACCTAGAGGGGCACGGAAACACTACAAACCATACTGGAGTAGTGAGCTAGAGCAACTGCACAATGACATGGAAACATCTCGAAAGCAAGCAGAAAATAACCCTTGCCAAGAACACCACAACTACCAGCATGCTAAAGCCAAATTTCAACGGGCTAAACTACAAGCCAGACGGAGAAGCTGGAAAGAGAAAACAGAGTCCTTGAATCTTGAACGAGACACAAGAAAAGTGTGGAAGCTTGTAAAACAGCTGAATGATGAGGGTACAGAAAGGAACACCAAAATTACACTGAAGAAGGATGGAAACATTCTAACAGGTAAACATGCAGCAAATTACTTTGCAGACTCCTTTGCAAATGACAATAATATTGAAATTAGCCTAGAAAAACGACAAGAGACCCGTTTAAAACAACAAAATGCAAGACAAGAAGAGACCACACATGAAGTCACGGAAACACCCATTACACAAAGTGAGCTAGAGCTGGCAATATCCAAATTAAAAATGAAAAAGTCACCAGGCAATGATGGAGTGTCCAATGAAATGATTAAGAACTTGGGAACTGCAGCTAAAGCAAAACTACTGCAGATCTACAACATTTGCTGGATCACAGATAGAGTGCCACAGGCATGGAGAGAAGCAATTATGATACCATTACTAAAGCCAGGAAAAGATGGTTCAATGACATCCAGCTATAGACCAATCAGCCTTACAAGCTGTTTGTGTAAAACAATGGAACGTATAATCAATCTCAGACTGCAGTGGTACCTGGAAAGTGAAAATCTCCTTGTCCCACAACAAGCAGGCTTTAGACAGTGTTACTCTACCGAAGATCAAGCAACCTATCTTTCCCAGGAAATTGAAGATGCGTTTCAAGAAAAGAAACTGGTACTAGCAGCATGGATAGACCTAAAGAAAGCATTTGATAAGGTATGGAAGGAAGGGCTTTTGAAGAAACTGAGAAATTATGGAGTAAATGGCAGGATGTACAAATGGGTCAAAGCATACCTGCATAACAGGAGAGCCAGAGTGCAACTGGATGGTCTTAAGAGTAAGAAGGTCTTATTGCGCCAGGGCGTTCCACAAGGAGGGGTACTATCTCCAACACTTTTTCTGATCTACATCAATGACCTAGTTACTGAACTACCACATGACATCAAAGTGGCAATGTATGCAGATGACTTGGTAATGTGGTGCACAGAGGAGTATGCAACAGTGGCCTCCAAATTGCTACAAAGAGCTATGAATGCACTGAATTCATGGACAAATAGATGGTGTATCAGCATCAATACAGACAAATGCAGTACTACACTTTTCACACTCTCCCCAAAACAAAAAGCAGGAGCCATCTACATAAACAATGAGCCTGTGAAAGAAGACATACAAGCTACATATCTCGGAGTTACATTTGATAACAAACTATCTTGGAAACAGCAGATAAATAAGGTAACCCAAGAAGCAAGGAGGAAATTGGCTATTCTAAGAAAGTTGTGTGGAACCACATGGGGTGCGAGTGGGAAAATACTCAGTAAAGTTTACCAACAGAGTATACGCCCACATTTAGAATATGGATCATCCGCATGGTGCTCAGCATCAAACACCACATTGCAAGAACTGGATAAAGTACAAAACCAGGCACTTAGGGTCATCACAGGAGCAATGAAATCAACACCAATATTGGAGATGGAGAAATTGTGGAGGATACCAGCACTGAGAGAACGGAGAGACACAAAGGTGCTGATACAGGCAGAAAAATTTGTATGCATGCCGAGACATCCAATGAAGGACAGATTCCAAAATATTGCATTGGGACGACTTAAGAGAAGCAGCTTTATCCACCAAGCCAAGCGTATTAGTAGACAAACACCAGACATGCCAAGAGTTGTTAAACCCCTTCTGCCCATACCAGAACAGACTCCCTGGACAGATGAATCAGATTATCAGTTCAAATACGGACAGAAGTGAAAGGAATAGTTGACAAAGAGGAACAAAATAGTCTACAGCGAAAAACAATAACTCTCAGTTTCCTGGATGAAGAATACCCACAAGACCTATGGATCCGTGTGTACACAGATGGATCAGCACAGAATGCAGTAAAGAATGGGGGAGCAGGTGCATATATAGAGTACCCAAATAACACTAGGGATATGAATAAAATAGCAACAGGGAAATATTGTCACAATTATGAAGCAGAAATACAAGCAATAAAGTTGGCAATAGAAAAACTGCTGAACAGTAATCTTAGCCCACAGCCTGTAGTGTTTTTGACAGATGCAAGATCAGTACTCCAGGCACTACAATCCAGAAAATTACCACATCTGCAGACCTTATTGACTGAACTCTGCAAGCACCACAGGGTTGCCCTGCAGTGGATCCCGTCTCACTGTGGAATACCAGGAAATGAGAAAGCAGATCAGTTGGCAAAGGAAGGTTCAACAGGCACACAACTAGATACACCAGTTACATACCATCATAAGAAACAGATAATCAAATCAATCAGAGGACCACAAGCCCCAAATCAGGATGCCTTTCATAATATGAATAGATATGAACAAGTTATCATTATACGCCTAAGAACAGGACACAATCGACTCCATAGTCACATGTATACAAAATTCAAGATCGGCACATCAACTAATTGTACATGTGGACAGGCACCCCAGACTGCTGAACACATACTTCAAGACTGCACTGAATATAGTAGACTGAGGAAAATCCATTGGCCCATAGATACAACACTACAGACAAAACTATATGGGCCACTGCAAGAATTACAAAAGACAGTAACATTTATACAGGAAACGACATTGCAGATATAGACAATACTTCAGGCGAACGAAAGATAGATAGATAGATACCTGTTCTTCATCTCGCTGTCTCCTATTTAAATCTGCTAATGCATGTGGTTAAATTCCTGTCTCATTTGTCTACCTTATCGACTGAGTAGCTGGCTGTTAATTCTCTCAGCAAATCATAAAAGACATTGTTCAGCTCTGGATGACTTTTGTGTCAATCTGTGAACAACAAGTCTCAATCTTAACATCTGGCTAACCCCTGGCTCTCAAAGCAGTGTCATGGCATGCATTTCAAGAGTGTATCTCTCTCTCTCTCTCTCTCTCTCTCTCTCTCTCTCTCTCTCTCTCTCTCTCTCTCACAAACCCTGCCTGTCCCTTTTTCTCAGTTTCGCAGTTGTTTATCATACCTGATTTTTTGACGTATCATATTGACCTTTGGCAAAAAATCAAATTGAGTTCAATTCCTCTAATAGCTAAAATGCGCCACGCCCATTTCTAAAATCGCTAATGTTCTTCTATTTATGTTACTGCTTCCTTCTACTCCGTTATAGGTAACTACTATACTATATAACTACTATATATCCGATCCAACGATATCTCGTATTCTATTTTTATTCTATTTCTTGTCTATACACAAGCTACTAAAAACATCAGAAAGAAACAATCAATTTTTTTAGCACATCATGAGAAGAGGAAAGTTGGAATACTTGGTTACAGCTGGCAAAATAAATGGAAAGAGAAATTGCGGACGACAAAGAATGAAAATACTGGATAGCTTGGTGTCATGGCATGGAAAACGATTAAAAACAGAATTGACACGATGCACTGTAGATAGGAGATTGTGGAAGGACATGATCGCCTACGCCAACCGGTATGGTACATGATGATGAGTATATATTCAATTATACTGCCACCACAGAGAGATCTCATCTTTGTCTTAGAACCACCATGAGCATACACAGGTATTGTCAATTAACATGCCACCCTCTTGTCTGATGGCAGCCGCGATAGCTCAGTGGTTAGTGAACTGGACTACAACAGACAAGAGGTCGGGTTCGATCCTGATCGACGGTTTCCGGATTCAACCAGCTTTAAATGGGTACCGGATTTTTTTTTTCTGAAAAGTAAAGAGGCACTGACGAAATACGGACCACATTACTCCAAAAATCATGTGCCGAAGTTCTGTAAAATAATGGTCACTAACACCTATGCCCTATACGGCACTTGACGTGACGGGGCTCTTTACTTTTTCTTTTCTCTTTTCTGATAAAATGGGACCAACACAGCACGTCAACTAAATAGAAAACTGAGTAGTCGTTGTGAAAATCAAAAGCTTTTTACCTGTATTTTCTAAATATGGCCCCAGCAACGACATATAGCCTACTTTTTAGATTTTCAACAGTCGAAGTTGGTTACTGTTAAAGTTCTAGGCTACATTTTTTTATCATCCCTTTATGATAGTATTTCTATCAGGTGCCAATTTACGGCTGGGTGTACATAAAATACGGTTATGTTATAGTAACCACAGACTCTTTATTGTAATTATATCTTGATGTTATTGTTCACAGCACATTTATATTTGATCACAACAGGTAAATCATGACAGAGTTGTCTCATTTATTATAATCATAATCAGTTTATTGATCTCTGTTATTAATCTTGGCCTATGATCGTACTGTAGTGGATACACTTATCTTAAATTAATGTTAATTAATTCGGGACTTCTCTGAGACAAATAGTCGGTGGATGTGAACAGTTCCAAGTGCATATCTTGCATTCAATCTCTCTATCATTTACTTACGTTTATCAGAATGTTAAACACAATTTGAACATATGAACTTATAAAGTTCATATGTTCATTGCTATCTTTACTACTCTCTATCAACTTACTTAATACCTTCTCAACTGACTTAAAACTACAACTTGAAGATTCTAACTTCCTAACTAACTGGCTCAACTTTCTAATCTTACTTAACTTCTACTAACTGCCTTCGGCAGTTCGGCCGAAGCCGGACTAAGCTTCCTTAGTCTACATTCTGAATTCGTCTAATCTCTTAACTATCTTAAACCTATTGTGTTGAAGTTTAAATACTCCAACCACAACTCTTCGTCTGAAAATCAGCAGCCAATCAAACTATCGCAAAGTGACAATTTGCACTCTTCTGATCACTTGAGTTGATCACTCCTCGTCATTCTGTGGCCGAAACTTTGCCCTATGATTCAGAATTGTCAAAACAAACTGTTTATTATACTCTGTGAGCAACCTATATTTGATCGCTCCCTTTCTCCGTGACTTCTGTATAACCTCTGGTCAGTCTTGAACTCTCCTGAGTTTAACATAATCATTACTTCATGACTTTCACCTCTGGTCAGTCTTGAACTCTCCTGAGTTTAACATCATCATTACTTCATGACTTTGACCTGTCCTGATAGTTGGATGACAACTTATTTATCAGACGGCCAAAGTCATGTGGCCAATGCATGCCATTGTTACGCATTGCCTAAAAGTTGAAGTAGAAATTTCCATGGACATAAACTCATCATCGTGTCGTCCAGTAATTCTGGACATTACCTCCTTCCCACTTTATGTGTATCCACTACCCCTATGTGAACTTCTATTATCCCCTAACTTGTTATACTGGCTGGAAATTTTCCATACTTTAAATTTATGTCCTTTACTACTGCTGATCGCTACCATCTGTTACTGCTATTGTCTATTGAGAAGCGAGTAACAGCTAAATTACATGCCCCCATGCTTTCATTAGCTCACTCTATAACAACTATTAGCTTTGAACTCAAACTCTTTCCTCAGAGGATCAGTAAACTAGTCACTGGTCTGTCGCGACTCCCTGTCTGAAGGAGATGATCCCAAATACAAACCGGGAAGATGGTAAATACCCGTTATCCAGAAGCGACTTGACAATCAGTCACTGCGATATCCACGCACAAAAAATCCTAACCTTTAGTTTCTAAAATTAAAAATAGGCCTCACTAGTCTGTGTCACTCTGGCCTGGCAAATATGACGACAAATATACGATCTAAATGACAATTGCCAGGTTGGAAACTTGAGAAAAATAGGAGCCAAAATCATAAAAATGAAATTCCATAACGGACTTGAAATCCTGAAATAGCAGCAAAGTTCGTCAGAGTATCCGGGATTCTAGATTAACTGCCTGATGATGACAGAAGAGATTAGCCTGGCTATATCTTAAATGGATGTAGGTTTTTACTTCATTATTTCACTTTTCCTAGCACAAATAAGAAGTATTATCGCAGATATTGTTTTGTCGATTTTCTGAATCACTATTAAACACTCTTCTTCATTACTGAGCTGTTTTATTTGTTATATTTTTACTTTGGTTACTCAGAATTTACATCGATTAATCGCTTCAACTAATTCTACTAATTATATTCTTACACACGTGAGCGTAGAGGAGGCACAATGTAAATTTAAAAAAAAGGGACACTAGTGGAAAAGTATGACACCAAAGTAAAAAGAGTGCATATTAATTTTTTAATTTAATAGAAAAATTATGAAACTCTCATGTTAAAAATGTGCACACCAACTAAAAAATTATAAAATGAATTCATAAGTGGGACACTTGTTTTAAAAGAGTGCATATTAATAAAAAAAATGATAAAAAATAATGGAAAAGTAGGACACTAATTGCTAGCGAATGTTTTAATTAAGAAATTAACACATTAATAGAAAATTAGGACACTCATTTTAAGCGAGTGTATATTAATTATGAAATTAACACATTAATGGAGAAGTTGGACACTAAAGCTAAAGAGTGCAAATTAACGACAAAATTAAATTAACTCCTCATTAATGGACAAAAATGACAATTTATTTAAAAAGTAAACACTAAGTTTAAAAAGCGGATATTTTTCTCTTAAAAGGTATTTTTATTTATTAAAAAAAACGAGGTAATTCCATGAAAATTTGGCCAGACTGATAAAAAATTGACACGTTAATGCAATGGGGAAAAAAATTGAATATTGCAATTGAAAAAAAAAAACTATAATAAATTAATGAAATAGAACGAACGATAAGAGGATCGCTAAAATAAAATAGAAGAGTCTACTGACAAGATTAGATCACTTTAATAGAAAATGGGAATAGTATTGGAAAATATACAGTCTGTTTGAAATGATGGACACTGTAATGAAATATAGGATATTAACTGAAAAAGAGGCCACTAAATTGAAACAAAAATTGGGCATTTTAATGAGAAAAATGAGAACACTGAAATGGAATATTGAAAAATAAAATGTATATATGTCTAGAAAAATGCATTACGAAATTACAATAAGTGTTGCTTCAAACTCACTGTACGTTCTAAATAATAGGTCACCAAAGTGATTACGGGTGGGTCGAAGAAAGGAGCTGTAACGCTGTTGTATTTTATATCACAAAAATGACCCTTGTATTTCTTCATATTCTTCAATTACTACTTGGTGTTTGCCGCGGATGCAATATCACTACACAGGCTTTGCCTGTTTCTGCTATCAGTTGTAACAACCCGCCTACGTGCTCTACTGCAGATTCCAAGACCGAACTATTCTGAATTAATAATTAGTAAATATGATTGGATATTTATTTCTTAAAATGTGGATTCTCTGTTAGTTAGAAAGAAGGAATGTGGGCTTTTTTCTGGCTTATTCCGCGTTTGGATATGAATATGAATGTGAATCCTGGACAATAGGACAACAAACAAGAAAATCACTGGAGGCTGTAGAAATATGGTTTTACAGAAGAATGTTGAGAATACCATGGACAGCTAAAAAGAGTAATGAAAACGTGCTGAAAGCGGCGTAAGCTAAAAGAGAACTAATTTCCAATATTAGGAAGAAACAACCATCATTTTCTGGCCATCTAATGAGAAGAGAACAACTTGAATATATTGTAACAACTGGAAAAATTGAGGGACGAAGAGATAGAGGGGAGCACAGAGAAAAAATACTAGACAGTTCAAGAGAATGGCTTGGCAGAAGGTCAACAACGAAAATGATAAATAACTGTCGAATCGAAGGTTGTGGAGAGACATGATCATCTACGCCAGCAGGCCTGGTACTTGATGATGATTTCACGTTTTTACTGTAAAATTGTTGAAGGAAATGAGGAAAAGAGTTGAAGTAATACCAGTGTTGGATAATATTTTTAAAAATAAAACAAACGATAAAAGCATTTGGATATGTAACATAATTATCTAAGACATCATCTCTCAGTTGTTGTTGTTGTTGTTCTTTTTGCTTACACATCAAGACGTTACTATTAATAAGTTAGAAGTTGGTATTTATCAACTGGTGACATCACTACAAAATTTGTCCAGACGTGGTACGGATGATGGTCACAAGAGCCTTGCATCTCTCATTTGTTGTTGCTCTTTTTGCTTACACATCAAGACGTTACTATTAATAAGTTAGAAGAAAGTATTCATCAGCTGGTGACATCACTACACAAGTTGTCCAGACATGGTACAGATGATGGCCACAAGAGCCTTGCATCTCTCAGGTGATTTCTAGAGGCAGCTAGTTAGTTCCTTTCGAGCTGAAGACGGCACATAGTGCGAAAGTCTTAGTTCTTCACATTTGGCGATATGTTGCTAGTTTGTGTAGGTCTTGGTTGTATCTTCGCCAACATTCTCTCCATAACGGAGTTTACAGAGAAGCCATTTTATTTCTCCTTTTATTGCTCATTCTAGTTCGAAATGATTATTTTTAAAATGTTAAATACATATTTGTGTATGTGTTGTATGTTTGTACCTGCTGAAGGCCTATTGAACCGAAACGTCGTTCTAGTTTGTGTTGTCTACTTATTACGTAAAGCTTGAACCATACTGTTTTTTTCTAAATGTTTTTGTGTATTTTTTTTTGGGGGGTGGGGGGGGGGGGGTCATTTCTCCTTGTTTCTTCGCCCTGTGATTGAGCCTTCCATAGCAATTATTATGTGTTATTTCTTTTTGGGAGCTGCGATAGCTCAGTGTTTAGTGAACTGGACTACAAAGGACAAGAGGTAGGGTTCGATCCCAACCGACGGCTTTCGGTTCACCTAGACTTTAATGGGTACCGGATTTTTTTATGTGAAAGTAAAGCGGCAAGGGTATAATACCGACCACATTACTCCAAAAACCTTCTACCGAAGGTCTGTAAAATGTATGGTCACTAACACCATATTCCCTATACGCCACTTGGTGTGACGTGGGTACTTTACTTTTTTTTTTAGAGTTTCTTTTTAGTCTCCCTTGTCTTCTTTTCTTTTTTTTTTTTTTACTTTTTACCAGACGGTTTCCACATGAATGCCTGATTAGAAAGACTTTCTTCGTCCACTCTGAGCACATGACCGGTGCATTCCAACGCCTCTTTTTAATGAAGTTCGACACGGATTCTTTTTTAGCCGTCTTTTAAGACGGTGGATTAATGGAAGACATGGCAATGAGCACAGAACAGGAGTTACACTGCACCGTGTTGACGAACAGCGTGTTGGGTCAAGGTCACAGCCAACTCTCTAAACTTGTTCATGAGTCGAAGTAAAGTAAAATAAAGACAAAAATTACCGTAAAGTAAAAAGAAGAAAAAAAATAGTCAGATTGAGTAATAAACTAAAAATGTCGTGATTTCTGTTCAATGTCTTTCTTGTTTATGTCGTTACCATCACCGTAGCGGATAATGTCCATTAGTTCTCTGTCCGCTTCCCTTATCATAAACAGGTCGCTGCACAGTTCACGCACCCTTAAACCTAACGATGATCCCTGGGGAAGCTTCATAGAGTTGTTTAATAATGCTAGAGATGTACTTTTATTTGCTTAGGTAACTGCATTTTATTTAAGCTTGTTAACTCTTTCCGTACGGAGGCTTTTTATCGATGCAACGGAAGAGATTTCAGAGACAAAATTGTTCATGGTTTTAAGAATCAATCTACATATTTATATTGATCTAACATATTATATATGAATGTTGAGATAATTGAACAATGTATTAGATTTCACCGATACCAAGATGATACAAGGCATGTAAAAAGAATATGGTTTGATGGCGTTCACACTAATCAAATTGAGAATGACGCACTGTGCGGCGAAACGTACGGAAAGAGTTAATTTCCTGGCGTTATTTTTCATGCATTATTTAAATTGTTATCGTCCGTATTTAAATGAAATTTTAAAAAGTGTTTATTGTTAGTGACATACAATTATTATAACTAAACCGTAATGTGAAAGGGTTGTTCTTTTGGAGACCATATAATATAAAGTGTATTTTAAAAAAGCGTCTCTTCTTCTACATTTTTAGCTCCCAGTGGAGCTTTGGTCTTCAACAAACACTTTCCAAGTCGTTCTGTTTTTTGCCATTCTTTTAAGATCATTCCATGTCTTCCCCATCATCTTCATCTCTGCTTCTATCTGTCTTCTCCAAGAATTCCTTGGTCTTTCCTCTTTGTCTTTTCCCCTGGGGATTCCAAAAAGGGCCTGTTGTGTAATACAACTATGTTGTGTAATATAATAAATAGAAAAAACTGTATGGTTAAGGTTTTACTTATTTTAAGACTTCATCGTTTGTTTTATTTTCTTTCCATCCAATTCTTCATATACTTCTATAAATCCACATTTCAAACGCTTCCATTTTCTGTTCTGTTTTCTTGTCTAATGTCCATGCCTCTCACCCCATACAGAAATATTGAGAAGATATAACATGTTGCTATTAGTTTTAGTCCTGGTGATATTTGTTTTGATGTAAATATATTTTTCTTGGCATTAAAATTGCTTTTTTGTTATTCCTATTCTTTTGTTTAAAAAGAGGAAGACCCAGGGAGACACTGAGAAGAACATTGATGAGAGAGGCAAGAGCAGCAGGAGTCGGCTCCCTCAATGAGATAGAACTGCTTGCACAGAACAGAGACAGATGGCGAGATTTGATAAAATATCTTTAAAAGAAAACTGCTAGAACAAAAATTCATATAGGAGAAGGTGTATCTTGGTCTACGCCCTATGGGCCGGTTACGGCTCGAAAGGTCAATAGATATTCTTTTGTTTAAGCAGAGAGTGGTGACATAAAGAAGTAAATTATTTAAAATAAAGACAAGAACATTTTTTTATATTTCTATATTGTGTCTTTGGCGATCAACAGTTGGAGAACCACTGTGACGATAAATGACCCTCTGTCGGACAAGTGGTGATATAACCATTGATTGGGATCGTGACAAAATGTGATGAGGTCTGGCTGATTTAAACAGCACGTCTCCTATACATAGCACACGTTAAGGAAACTCTACAGCTAGAAAACCTTAAATAGAAACAGGCCGGTTAAACGGGTTTTGGAATAACAATAGGAAAAATACACAACAAGCAAATACAGTATTGGTTATTTGATCATCAGCATCATGTGTCATACCGGCTGACACATCTTGTTCTTGTTCTTCTACAAATCTTTGTCGTCGGTGCACTGTATCAGTTCTTTTTTTTGCCCGTTGTAACGAAGTATTGTAAATTTTCCACTTCTCTACATGTGCTCGAGAAATGTTGACTTTTTCTTTCTGATGTTTTTATTAGCTCTCTTTTCAGTAGTTTCGCCTCGTTGAGAATTTCCCCATTCGCCGTTTCCCGCTGTCCGGGGAACTCTCAACATTCTTCTGAGAAAGGCCATCTCTGTGGCACTAATCGTCTTTTCATGTGTTTGTCTTCTGTCCATGATTTACTTCCATATGTCAGAATTAGCTCAATATAGCACCGATGAAATAATCTTTCTGACTTTTATTGGCATGGGCATGTTGAGCAAAACTTTTTTTTTTTTTCATTTTCTGAAATCCAACGTTGATCTGTGCTGTTCTGCTTGTTATTTCTGTGATGCATCTTCCTCTTGATGTCATTATTGTGCCCAAGTATTTGACGCTCTGCATTTGTTTCAGACGTTCCCTGTTTATTATGTTCCATGACTAAAACGGTCGTTTCGCTTTACTTTTTTTTTTTTTAAAGCTAATTATGTAAATTTATCTTTACGTTGTATTAGTTCCATATAACATTTAGATTTGTACTTGCTTACTCCATGAAATTTCCTTCTATTCTGCTGATTTCTATTTTTATAACTTTCAGCTATTTGGGGGTTTTCTTCTGTTAAGTCAAAGGCATTTTGTGTGCGAGTCCAGGATAAGGGTTGGCCCATTTAATCTCCCTGCGTGGCGTGAAAAGCGAGACAACAGGGCTGTTACCAGGATAGCTGTTACATGTACATCCATGTCTCATGCACTGTTTGTTATAATCGAATGTAGATCGAAGGTCCAGACGTCACAGAATTTGTGTAAAATTCAACAGACAGTACAATACACGGTTGTGTAGGTTTCATCTTATAGTGGCACTTTAGTTCTAATCTTGCAAATTTTGCTAAATTTATTGATGAAGACGTCCTGAAGGTGGTACACTCCACTCGCTCTTAACATTTATATTTTAATGAAACGGTTTCAATTTGTGACACCTCACAAACAAATGTTAATGTTTTTTTTTGCTAAAGTAATTATTTATGCAATCAACCGCTAATATCTTTAGTAATAAAGAAAAGACGATGGTCATATGTTGGACATTTGATGAGAAGAAATAATAACCGAATAGCAAAGCAAGCCCTCACGTGGGAAACAACAGGTAAGATGAAAAGAAGAAGACCCAGAGAAGAACATTGATGAAAGAGGCAAGAGCAGCAGGAATCGGCTCCCTCAATGAGATAGAGCTGCTTGCACAGAACAGAGACAAATGGCGAGATTTGATAAAATATCTTTAAAAGAATGGAAAACAGCAAGAACAAAAATTTAGATAAGAGAAGGAGTATCTTGGTCTACGCCCTATGGGCCGGCTACGGCTCGAAAGGTCAATAGATAGAAATAATTATTTATGTATGGGTAATATTTCAGTACTGCATGTTCTGTTGTGTTAACAAATACCACATATTGGCAAATCTGACAGTCTACGAGGCGCAATTGTTGCCATCACAGATCAAGCATAGTCTATTTTAAGATACAGCTTCTCCCAATCACATTAAATGTCTAATAGAAGATGCCTGTGTATTTTACCTTCCTGGATGACACGAATGATCAAATAAGCTAAAGTATCATCGACAAACAACCGTGAATAGGGTTTTGATAAACACTTTGGGGTGGGGGGTAAAGAACTGAGCAACGTTTCGAGTGTGAAATATAGGGAAAACAAAGTTAGTGTCCATATTTTATGTCACATTCACACAAAAATTATAGACAAAATGGTCAACACTACGCCAAGCTGTCTCTGGAAAAAATGGTGTGCTGCATGGATGTGTGTATCTAGAAACAGCCTGTCAAAGGGTATAAATGCAGCCTCTTGTCCTCACTAGAAAAGTTCACTAACCACAGCTCTACCGCGGCATCGTCGTCGTGTCCTGCAGACCGCTCTTTGATAGTACGTAGTCTCTACGTTTTCTATTCTTTATGTTATGGAAAAGACTATTTTTCAACCATAGACATAAGTAACATGTCCATAATATTAAACGTACCACCGTTCTGCACTGCCACGTGGTAGAGCATTAAAGCTTCTTCGGCGTTCACACGTTCAGTGGTCGCAGATACATCGTATCGCTAGTTTACGACAAGTTGCGATACAGGCGTTCTTCATGTCGAAACATCCGTACTTGGTATGGGTAGATTTACTTCACATTTTTGTTCGTAGAGCCACTGTTTCATCATCATGTGCCATACCAGTTGGCGTAGGTGATCATGTCCCTCCACAATCTTCTATCTACAGTTCATCGTATCAGTTCTGTTGTTGACTGTTTTCCATGCCATGACAACAAATCTATCCAGTATTTTCTCTCCTTGTCGTCCGCGATCTCTCTTTCCTTTTATTTTGCCAGTTGTAACCAAGTATTCCAACTTGCCTCTTCTCATGATGTGCCCGAAAAATGTTGATTGCTTCTTTCTTATGTTTTTTAAGAGCTTAGCTTACTATTTTTCCACTTTAAAATACCTAATATTCTGTAACGTGGACACACGGGACCTTTTCGCAATTATCCCGGAAAACTAGAAATCGCGGATTGTACTTGCCAGAGACCACGGGGAAGTGGCAATACGAAGCGACCACGGACTCGAAGAGAGAAAACTACACAACCTGGTCCAGAGATTTGGCTAAGACCTTACCTCTACATCACCTAGAGTCTATACCTTCCCCCGCATTAGATCAGAAAGGAGCAAGAGAAATGTAACAAACATTGTCTACATCTAACAGACTTTGATATGTCCTCTATTACAAATCGTGAACATTGTTTCATTGCTTAAAAGAGTAATAAATTGTTGTGAGAATACATATCGTAATAACAACAGAATTAAAACAACCATTGTGATGATGTCTGAGTTAAAAAGCTGCAAAGAACATTGATAATGAAATAGATAGAAAGGAATAACTTCTGAAGTTTGACACAAGCCTATTAAAGATTATAGGTCATGAAATTTGCTTAGCTGAGATGACAGAAGCATACGATGTATCGTATTAGAAATATTTCTTGAAGTAAAGTGGACTCATTTTTTATAACAGAGTATAATATAGAACATAAACATGGAAAAAATCTGCAAGAACAATTAACAAAGTGGACTACTTAAATTAAAAGTCCGGCTTGAAAACTGATAATAAAAATTAACAGCGACAAGCAATCAATAATCTACAGCCAAATTATCAGCGACATGTAAATGTTAAACCCATAATGAAGACAATATTAAACGATGGAAAGTACATTGCTCTTAACTCTACCACCAAAGTCCAACTGGAACCCTTGCAGTCCTGATCTGACTTCCGTCAATTATTGACAAAAGATGCATTAAAAGATAAAGGTGAGAAAAAAATTTAACTAACACCAAGTGCCAGAAGGTCGTATTCTGACCCGACGTCAGGTGACTTTCCCAAGCCGTCAACAACGTCAGACTACAAGGTTTATTTTCTTCTGAAGCCATGCATGAGACCAACCTAAAAGAAAAGTATAGTAGTGAAAAGTGGGAAACAATCACACTTTGGCGTGTCCGGAAAGGGAAGTTCTGATAGACTAACAAAAGAAGGAGCAACATAAGAAGAGAAGGGAAAAAGACAACCACATTCCAAAAGAATGATTCCCTTATCAAGGCTATTAGTAAGATCAACCCAGCAGAGTCACACACGGACGGACAACTGTAATTTGACAGCACCTGAAAAGTCTACAAACAGAAAACAGAGATCAACTGGTAGTCCGAAGCAGAATCGGAACCCGTGCTCATCGATGCAGCACCGCGCCGCTTCACTAAAGAGACCACGCTTCAGCCACTACCAAGCTCCTTATCTCCAAAAAAGGATAACTTCCAGAGAGGCCATTCGTGCACATCATTGTCACGTGACTAGAGTATTGGATTTGAGCACCAGTTGAGGAAATAAATCCATCCAAAACAACACATGTAAATCTAAAACTCTGCGAAACTGCTTTCAGTCGCACCAGTTGAGGAAATAAATCCAAAACAACACATGTAAATCTAAAACTCTGCGAAAACTGCTTTCAGTCGCACCAGTTACCTGCTCATGTTTGTCATCTCGCAAGTTTCCATCTACAATGAATAGTTTATTATTTACTGCCGTTTCTGAAATCAAACAGAGGACAACTATCATTAACTCGCGTGAGCAGAACAGTTGATGTGTTGCCCTTTAGGATAGGACACAATAAACCAGGAGTGGTTTGTATACATTTCTTAATGTGCATTCACAAGCGATTGTAATGTAAAAACCATTTTTAATGATGGACAGTGGAAGTGCAGAAAAGTGAGCGGAATGGAAGGGAGAGGTGTGAGACAGAAAAAGAGGAGGGGGGGGGCGGAAACGAAAACCCAACAATAAATTATAAATACAAAGCATACCGATTATGGTTTGAGATTTCCGCGTAACTTTTTATTTATTTATTTTTTAGCTCAGGGATTAGAATGTATAGTTCACCAAAATCAAAATAGGTACAACCAGCCTATTCCACTGTACACTGGACAATATGACAACAAAACATGTTCTACAGGATTGTCCCCAGTACACAGACCTGAGAAGAGCAATGTGGTCCACACCCACCTCCCTGGAAGAGAAACTATATGGGGTAATCGAATCACTCAAACAGACAGCTCACTTCATTAGAGAGTCTGGAATCCTACTCTGAGTCTTAATCGCATAGAGAGAGAGAGAGAGACTAGAGAGAGAGAGACTAGAGAGAGAGAGACTAGAGAGAGAGAGAGAGACTAGAGAGAGAGAGAGACTAGAGAGAGAGAGAGAGACTAGAGAGAGAGAGAGACTAGAGAGAGAGAGACATAGAGAGAAAAAAATGTATAGTAATTTTCAGATTAAGCAGAAGGGCCGGTAAAAAAAAAGCTTGGTGGGCCGCTTGTGGCCAGCGGGTCACAGGTTGCCTACCTCTGCAGTAGAAAGAGCTTGTTTATGCGAAGGCTTATCTCACCACCAGGAAGCGGATGGTCGAATCGTAACTTCTCGGCTGCTAAACCAAGAGAACGCTGGTTAGAATCCCAGCAGGGTTGATAGTCTTTTTTCTACCGGGAGTGAAATAAATAATCAGACCCGAAAATTTCGCCGCGATTGCATTGGACATGCGACCTTTATTCTCTGGTCCTGTAAGTCGCCCGGCAAACACCAGAAATGGGAGGATGCTGTAAAGATGGTTTACATCATCACAACGTGTGGAAAGGTGGCATATATAGAACGGAACAAATATTGTTACATTGGGTCACGTTTAGCCAGTTACGGACTGAACATTGATTTATAGGGACTCGCAGCAACACTGAGTTGATTAGAAGCTCTGAGACGTTCTAAAAAAACAGCTAATATTAAGTTGATTAGAGGCTCGAAAACATTATCAAATACTTCAACACTGAGCTGTTTAGAAGCCACCCTGAAGAATTCTCAAATACAGCAACAGTAACTTGGTTAAGGGCCCTAACGAACTCTAAAATATAGCAAAACTAAGTTGTTTTGACGCCCTGAAGAATTCTCAAATACAGCAACAGTGGGTTTTTTGAGGCCCTGAAGATTTATCAAATACAGGAACACTGAGTTGTTTTGAGGCCCTGAAGATTTATCAAATACAGGAACACTGAGTTGTTTTGACGCCCTGAAGAATTCTCAAATACAGGAACACTGAGTTGTTTTGAGGCCCTGACGATTTATCAAATACAGGAACACTGAGTTGTTTTGAGGCCCTGAAGGTTTATCAAGTACAGGAACATTTATTTCAGGAACTTAGTTTCTTGTACACTCGCTGTTGATCAGACAGCGAACAAGAAGAGAATTTTTAAAAACGAGATAGTAATAGCAGCAATGAACACTCTAAAAGTGTGGAAGCAGCTGGTTTTGATAACATTGCAGTTTACCTTCACTGGAAAGAGTTGAACACACATCAGCACATTAACAAAACATCAACAATAAAATCTAGCACACAGGGATCTGCAATTTCTTATGGACACAGTACCTAATCAAAACAATTCCCTTACAACAAAAACATAGTACGCTGAAAAAAAAAAACGAAAATTGATATCAATCCCATAAGTCACCTGAGTGAAGCTTTGCTGAAAACAATCGATATTTTGGATGCACCGGTGTATGATGTCACAGCTGAAGAACAAATAGAGCTTTGAATGGGGAGAAATATGTTGTCAAGCGAGCTTGTATGCTTTGTGCATATTCTGAAAGTTATCGTCAATATCATCGTGTTGTCAAGCGAGCTTGTATGCTTTGTGCACATTCTGAAAGTTATCGTCAATATCATCATGTTGTCAAGCGAGCTTGTATGCTTTGTGCACATTCTGAAAGTTATCGTCAATATCATCATGTTGTCAAGCTAGCTTGTATGCTTTGTGCACATTCTGAAAGTTATCGTCAATATCATCATGTTGTCAAGCTAGCTTGTATGCTTTGTGCACATTCTGAAAGTTATCGTCAATATCATCGTGTTGTGAAGCGAGCTTGTATGCTTTGTGCACATTCTGAAAGTTATCGTCAATATCATCATGTTGTCAAGCTAGCATGCACATTCTGAAAGTTATCGTCAATATCATCATGTTGTCAAGCGAGCTTGTATGCTTTGTGCACATTCTGAAAGTTATCGTCAATATCATCATGTTGTCAAGCTAGCTTGTATGCTTTGTGCACATTCTGAAAGTTATCGTCAATATCATCATGTTGTCAAGCGAGCTTGTATGCTTTGTGCACATTCTGAAAGTTATCGTCAATATCATCATGTTGTCAAGCGAGCTTGTATGCTTTGTGCACATTCTGAAAGTTATCGTCAATATCATCATGTTGTCAAGCGAGCTTGTATGCTTTGTGCACATTCTGAAAGTTATCGTCAATATCATCATGTTGTCAAGCGAGCTTGTATGCTTTGTGCACATTCTGAAAGTTATCGTCAATATCATCATGTTGTCAAGCGAGCTTGTATGCTTTGTGCACATTCTGAAAGTTATCGTCAATATCATCATGTACAATGTGTTGATTGATTTTTTCAAAAGTAATTGGCAGATCTTGGTCTGAAGTGCTTTGGGTAATATTTAGCAAATGTAACAACAATGAACAAATGTAACAACAATGAATAAATGTAACAACAATGAATAAATGTAAAAACAATGAATAAAAGTAACAACAATGAATTAAACTAACAACAATGAATAAATGTAAAAACAATGAATAAATGTAACAACAATTAACAACAATGAACAAATGTAGCAACAATGAACAAATGTAGCAACAATGAATAAATGTAACAACAATGAATAAATGTAACAACAATGAATGAATGTAACAACAATTAACAAATGTAACAACAATGAATAAATGTAACAACAATGAATAAATGTAACAACAATGAACAAATGTAACAACAATGAATAAATGTAACAACAATGAATAAATGTAACAACAATGAATAAATGTAACAACAATGAACAAATGTAACAACAATGAATAAATGTAACAACGATGAATAAAAGTAACAACAGTGAATAAATGTAACAACAATTAATAAAGTTAAAAATGTAAAAACAATGAATAAATGTAACAACAATTAACAACAATGAATAAATGTAACAACAATGAACAAATGTAGCAACAATGAACAAATGTAGCAACAATGAATAAATGTAACAAGAATGAATAAATGTAACAACAATGAATAAATGTAACATCAATTAACAAATGTAACAACAATGAATAAATGTAACAACAATGAACAAATGTAACAACAATGAATAAATGTAACAACGATGAATAAAAGTAACAACAATGAATAAATGTAACAACAATGAATAAATGTAAAAACAATGAATAAATG